>CAKAJE020001443.1:0-131898 GCA_916610135.2 Macropis europaea | reverse complement strand
ATCTGAAATAGGAGCGACGTAAATTGAACAAATGTGATAGAATTTCGCTGAATTCTTATATTAACCATAATATAAAATGATCTACTCGGGTCCCTGTTTGCCCTACCCTAGAAGTTTAATAGTGCATTTCACTCGTCATTTCATGCGCTTTGAGATGCCGCTTAGCCCAATACGCTATCTGAAATAGGAGCGACGTAAATTGAACAAATGTGATAGAATTTCGCTGAATTCTTATATTAACCAAAGTATAAAATGATCTAATCTGGTCTCTGATTGCCCTATCATAGAAGGTTAATAGTGCATTTTACTCGCCATTCCACGCGCTTTAAGATGCCGCCTAGCCCAGTACGCTGTCTGAAATAGAAGCGACGTAAATTGAACAAGTGTGATAGAATTTCCCTGAATTCTTATATTAACCTTAATGTAAAATGATCTACTCGGGTCTCTGTTCGCCCTACCCTAGAAGTTTAATAGTGCATTTCACTCGTCATTTCATGCGCTTTGAGATGACGCTTAACCCAATACGCTATCTGAAATAGGAGCGACGTAAGTTGAACAAATGTGACAGAATTACGCTGCATTCTTATATTCACCTTAATGTAAAATGATCTCTTCGGGTCTCTGTTCGCCCTACCGTAGAAGTATAATGGTGAATTTCACGCGTCATTTCATGCGCTTTGAGATGCCGCCTAGCCCAATACGCTATCTGAAATAGGAGCGACGTAAATCGAACAAATGTGATAGAATTTCGCTGAATTCTTAAAGTAACCTTAATATAAAATGATCTAATCGGGTCTCTGGTTTCCCTACCGTAGAAGTTTCATAGTGCATTTTACTCGCCATTCCCCGCGCCTTAAGATGCCGTCTAGCACAGTTCGCTAACTGAAATAGGAGCGACGTAAATTGAACAAATGTGATAGAATTTCGCTGAATTCTTAAAGTAACCTTAATATAAAATGATCTAATCGGGTCTCTGTTTGCCCTACCCTAGAAGTTTAATAGTGCATTTCACTCGTCATTTCATGCGCTTTGAGATGCCGCTAAGCACAATAAGCTATCTGGAATAGCAGCGACGAAAATTGAACAAATGTGAAAGAATTACGCCGAATTCTTATATTAACCGTAATATAAAATGATCTAATCGGGTCTCTGTTTGCCTTATCCTAGAAGTTTAATAGAGCATTTTACTCGCCATTCCACGCGCTTTAAGATGCCGCCTAGCCCAGTACGCTACCTGAAATAGGAGCGACGTAAGTTGAACAAATGTGATAGAATTACGCTGAATTCTTATATTAACCGTAATATAAAATGATCTAATCGGGTCTCTGTTTGCCTTATCCTAGAAGTTTGATAGTGCATTTTACTCGCCATTTCATGCGCTTTGAGATGCCGGTTAGCCCAATACGCTATCTGAAATAGGAGCGACGTAAATAGAACAAATGTGATAGAATTTTGCTGAATTCTTAAATTAACCATAATATAAAATGATCTAATCGGGTGTCTGTTTGCCCTACCCTAGAAGCTTAATATTGCATTTTACTCGCCATTTCATGCGCTTTGAGCTGCCACTTAGCCCAATACGCTATCTGAAATAGGAGCGACGTAAATTGAACAAATGTGATAGAATTTCACTGAATCCTTATATTAACCAAAATATAAAATGATCTAATCGGGTCTCTGATTGCCCTAGCATAGAAGTTTAATAGTGCATTTTACTCGCCATTCCGCGCGCTTTAAGATGCCGCATAGCCCAGTTCGCTATCTGAAATATGAGCGACGTAAATTGAACAAATGTGATAGAATTTCGCTGAATTCTTATATTAACCAAAATATAAAATGATCTAATCGGGTCTCTGTTTGCCTTATCCTAGAAGTTTAATAGTGCATTTCACTCGTCATTTCATGCGCTTTGAGATGCCGCTAAGCACAGTAAGCTATCTGGAATAGCAGCGACGTAAATTGAACAAATGTGATAGAATTACGCCGCATTCTTATATTAACCGTAATATAAAATGATCTAATCGGGTCTCTGTTTGCCTTATCCTAGAAGTTTAATAGTGCATTTTACTTGCCATTCCACGCACTTTAAGATGCCGCCTAGCCCAGTACGCTACCTGATATAGGAGCGACGTAAGTTGAACAAATGTGATAGAATTACGCTGAATTCTTATATTAACAGTAATATAAAACGATCTAATCGGGTCTCTGTTTGCCTTATCCTAGAAGTTTGATAGTGCATTTTACTCGCCATTTCATGCGCTTTGAGATGCCGCTTAGTCCAACACGCTATCTGAAATAGGAGCGACGTAAATTGAACAAATGTGATAGAATTTCCCTGAAATCTTATATTAAACAAAATATAAAATGATCTAATCGGGTCTCTGATTGCCCTATCATAGAAGTTTAGCAGTGAATTTTACTCGCCATTCCACGCGCTTTAAGATGCCGCCTAGCCCGGTACGCTATCTAAACTAGGAGCGACGTAAGTTGAACAAATGTGATAGAATTTCGCTCAATTCTTAAATTAACCATAATATAAAATGATCTAATCGGGTCTCTGTTTGCCCTACCCTAGAACTTTAATAGTGCATTTTACTCGTTAATTCATGCGCTTTGAGATGCCGCTTAGTCTAATACGCTATCTGAAATAGGAGCGATATAAGTTGAACAAATGTGATAGAATTTCGCTGAATTCTTTTATTAACCATAAGGTAAAATGATCTAATCGGATCTCTGTTCGCCCTAGCCTAGAACTTTAATAGTGCATTTTATTCGCCATTTCATACGCTTTGAGATGCCGCTTTGCCCAATACGCTATCTGAAATAAGAGCGACGTAAGTTGAACAAATGTGATAGAATTTCGCTGAATTCTTATATTAACCTTAATGTAAAATGATCTAATCGGCTCTCTGTTCGCCCTACCCTAGAAGTTTAATAGTGCATTTTATTCGCCATTTCATGCGCTTTGAGATGCCGCGTAGCCCAATACGCTATCTGAAACAGGAGCGACGTAAATTGAACAAATGTGATAGAATTTCCCTGAATTCTTATATTAACCTTAATGTAAAATGATCTAATCGGCTCTCTGTTCGCCCTACCCTAGAAGTTTAATAGTGCATTTCACTCGTCATTTCATGCGCTTTCAGGTGCCGCTTAGCCCAATACGCTATCTGAAATAGGAGCGACGTAAATTGAACAAATGTGATAGAATTTCCCTGAAATCTTATATTAAACAAAATATAAAATGATCTAATCGGGTCTCTGATTGCCCTATCATAGAAGTTTAGTAGTGCATTTTACTCGCCATTCCACGAGCTTTAAGATGCCGCCTAGCACAGTACGCTATCTGAAGTAGGAGCGACGTAAGTTGAACAAATGTGATAGAATTTTGCTGAATTCTTGAATTAACCATAATATAAAACGATCTAATCGGGTCTCTGTTTGCCCTACCCTAGAAGTTTAATAGGGCATTTCACTCGACACTTCATGCGCTTTGAGATGCCGCTAAGCCCAATAAGCTATCTGAAATAGGAGCGACGTAAATTGAACAAATGTGATAGAATTTCGCTGAATTCTTAAAGTAACCTTAATATAAAATGATCTAATCGGGTCTCTGGTTTCCCTACCATAGAAGTTTCATAGTGCATTTTACTCGTCATTCCACGCGCCTTAAGATGCCGTCTAGCACAGTTCGCTATCTGAAATAGGAGCGACGTAAATTGAACAAATGTGATAGAATTTCGCTGAATTCTTATATTAACCATAATATAAAATGATCTACTCGGGTCCCTGTTTGCCCTACCCTAGAAGTTTAATAGTGCATTTCACTCGTCATTTCATGCGCTTTGAGATGCCGCTTAGCCCAATACGCTATCTGAAATATGAGCGACGTAAATTGAACAAATGTGGTAGAATTTTGCTGAATTCTTAAATTAACCATAATATTAGATGATGTAATCGGGTCTCTGCTTGCCCTACCCTAGAAGTTTAATAGTGCATTTTACTCGCCATTTCATGCGCTTTGAGATGCCGCTTAGCCCAATACGCTATCTGAAATAGGAGCGACGTAAATTGAACAAATGTGATAGAATTTCTCTGAATCCTTATATTAACCAAAATATATAATGATCTAATCGGGTCTCTGATTGCCCTAGCATAGAAGTTTAATAGTGCATTTTACTCGCCATTCCACGCGCTTTAAGATGCCGCCTAGCCCTGTACGCTATCTAAATTAGGAGCGACGTCAGTTGAACAAATGTGATAGAATTACGCTGAATTCTTATATTAACCGTAATATAAAATGATCTAATCGGGTCTCTGTTTGCCTTATCCTAGAAGTTTAGAATTGCATTTTACTCGCCATTTCATGCGCTTTGAGATGCCGCTTAGCCCAATACGGTATCTTAAATAGGAGCGACGTAAATTGAACAAATGTGATAGAATTTCGCTGAATTCTTAAATTAACTATAATATAAAATGATCTAATCGGGTCACTGATTGCCCTACCCTAGAAGTTTAATAGTGCATTTTACTCGCCGTTTCATGCGCTTTGAGATGCCGCTTATCCCAATACGCTATCTGAAATATGAGCGACGTAAATTGAACAAATGTGATAGAATTTCGCTGAATTCTTATATTAACCAAAGTATAAAATGATCTAGTCTGGTCTCTGATTGCCCTATCATAGAAGGTTAATAGTGCATTTTACTCGCCATTCCACACGCTTTAAGATGCCGCCTAGCCTGTACGCTATCTGAAATAGGAGCGACGTAAATTGAACAAATGTGATAGAATCTCGCTGAATACTTATATTAACCTTAATGTAAAATGATCTAATCGGGTCTCTGTTCGCCCTACCCTGGAAGTTTAATAGTGCATTTCACTCGTCATTTCATGCGCTTTGAGATGCCGCCTAGCCCAATACGCTATCTGAAATAGGAGCGACGTAAATTGAACAAATGTGATAGAATTTCGCTGAATTCTTATATTAACCGTAATATAAAATGATCTAATCGGGTCTCTGCTTGCCTTATCCTAGAAGTTTAGTATAACATTTTACTCGCCATTTCATGCGATTTGAGATGCCGCTTAGCCCAATACGCTATCTGAAATATGAGCGACGAAAGTTGAACAAATGTGATAGAATTTCGCTGGATTATTTTATTAACCGGAATGTAAAATGATCTAATCTGGTCTCTGTTCGCCCTAGCCTAGAAGTTTAATAGTGGATTTACTCGGCATTCCACGCGCTTTAAGATGCCGCCTATCCCAGAACGCTATTTGAAATAGGAGCGACCTAAATTGAACGAATGTGATAGAATTTTGCTGAATTCTTAAATTAACCATAATATAAAATGATCTAATCGGGTCTCTGCTTGCCCTACCCTAGAAGTTTAATAGTGCATTTTAGTCGCCATTTCATACGCTTTGAGATGCCGCTTCACCCAATACGCTATCTGAAATAGGAGTGACGTAAATTAAACAAATGTGATAGAATTCCCCTGAAATCTTAAATTAAACAAAATATAAAATGATCTAATCGGGTCTCTGTTTGCCTTATCCTAGAATTTTAATAGTGCATTGCACTCGTCATTTCATGCGCTTTGAGATGCCGCTACGCACAATAAGCTATCTGGAATAGCAGCGACGTAAATTGAACAAATGTGATAGAATTACGCCGAATTCTTATATTAACCGTAATATAAAATGATCTAATCGGGTCTCTGCTTGCTTTATCCTAGAAGTTTAATAGTGCATTTTACTCGCCATTCCACGCACTTTATGATGCCGCCTATCCCAGTACGCTACCTGAAATAGGAGCGACGTAAGTTGAACAAATGTGATAGAATTACGCTGAATTCTTATATTAACCGTAATATAAAATGATCTAATCGGGTCTCTGTTTGCCTTATCCTAGAAGTTTAATAGGGCATTTTACTCGCCATTTCATGCGCTTTGAAATGCCGCTTAGCCCTATACGCTATCTGAAATAGGAGCGACGTAAATTGAACAAGTGTGACAGAATTTCACTGAATTCTTAAATTAACCATAATATAAAATGATCTAATCGGGTCTCTGATTGCCCTATGATAGAAGTTTAGCAGTGCATTTTACTCGCCATTCCACGCGCTTTAAGATGCCGCCTAGCCCAGTACGCTATCTAAATTAGGAGCGACGTAAGTTGAACAAATGTGATAGAATTTCGCTCAATTCTTAAATTAACCATAATATAAATGATCTAATCGGGTCTCTGTTTGCCCTACCCTAGAACTTTAATAGTGCATTTTACTCGTCATTTCATGCGCTTTGAGATGCCGCTTAGCCTAATACGCTATCTGAAATAGGAGCGATATAAGTGGAACAAATGTGATAGAATTTCGCTGAATTCTTTTATTAACCATAATGTAAAATGATCTAATCGGATCTCTGTTCGCCCTAGCCTAGAACTTTAATAGTGCATTTTATTCGCCATTTCATACGCTTTGAGATGCCGCTTTGCCCAATACGCTATCTGAAATAGGAGCGACGTAAATTGAAAAAATGTGATAGAATTTCGCTGAATTCTTTTATGAACCATAATGTAAAATGATCTAATCGGGTCTCTGTTCTCCCTAGCCTAGAAGTTTAATAGTGCATTTTATTCTCCATTTCATAAGCTTTGAGATGCCGCTTAGCCCAATACGCTATCTGAAATAGGAGCGACGTAAATTGAACAAATGCGATAGAATTTCCCTGAAATCTTATATTAAACAAAATATAAAATGATCTAATCGGGTCTCTGATTGCCCTATCTTAGAAGTTTAGTAGTGCATTTTACTCGCCATTCCACGCGCTTTAAGATTCCGCCTAGTCCACTACGCTACCTGAAGTAGGAGCGACGTAAGTGTGAACAAATGTGATAGAATTACGCTGAATTCTTATATTAACCGTAATATAAAATGATATAATCGGGTCTCTGTTTGCCCTATCATAGAAGTTTAATAGTGCATTTTACTCGCCATTTCATGTGCTTTAAGGTGCCGCATAGCCCAATACGCTATCTGGAATAGGAGCGACGTAAATTGAACAAATGTGATAGAATTTCCCTGAATTCTTATATTAACCTTAATGTAAAATGATCTAATCGGGTCTCTGTTCGCCCTACCATAGAAGTCTAATAGTGCATTTCACTCGCCATTTCATGCGCTTTGAGATGCCGCTTAGCACAATACGCTGTTTGAAATAGGGGCGACGTAAATTGAACAAATGTGATAGAATTACGCTGAATTCTTATATTAACCGTAATATAAAATCATCTAATCGGGTCTCTGTTTGCCTTATCCTAGAAGTTTAATAGTGCATTTTACTCGCCATTTCATGAGCTTTGAGATGCCGTTTAGCCCAATACGCTATCTGAAATAGGAGCGACGTAAATTGAACAAATGTGATAGAATTTCGCTGAATTCTTAAATTAACCATAATATAAAACTATCTAATCGGGTCTCTGTTCGCCCTACCATAGAAGTCTAATTGTGCATTTCAGTCGCCATTCCACGCGCTTTAAGATGCGGCCGAACCCAGTACGCTATCTGAAATAGGAGCGACGTAAATTGAACAAATGTGATAGAATTTTGCTGAATTCATAAATTAACCATAATATAAAATGATTTAATCGGGTCTCTGTTCGCCCTACCGTAGTAGTCTACTAGTGCATTTTACTCGCCATTTCATGCTCTTTGAGATGCCGCCTAGCCCAATACGCTATCTGAAATAGGAGCGACGTAAGTTGAACAAATGTGATAGAATTTCACTGAATTCTTTTATTAACCATAATGTAAAATGATCTGATCGGGTCTCTGTTCGCCCTAGCCTAGAAGTTTAATAGTGCATTTCACTCGCCATTCAATCCGCTTTAAGATGCCGCCTAGCGCAGTACGCTATCTGAAATAGGAGCGACGTAAGTTGAACAAATGTGATAGAATTACGCTGATCTCTTACATTAACCATAATGTAAAATGATCTAATCGGGTCTCTGTTTGCACTACCCTAGAAGTTTAATAGTGCATTTCACTCGTCACTTTATGCGCATTGAGATGCCGCTAAGCACAATAAGCTATCTGAAATAGGAGCGACGTAAATTGAACAAATGTGATAGAATTTCCCTGAAATCTTATATTAAACAAAATATAAAATGATCTAATCGGGTCTCTGATTGCCCTATCATAGAAGTTTAACAGTGCATTTCACTCGTCATTTCATGCGCTTTGAGATGCCGCTTAGCCCAATAAGCTATCTGTAATAGAAGCGACGTAAATTGTACAAATGTGATAGAATTTCCCTGAAATCTTATATTAAACAAAATATAAAATGATGTAATCGGGTCTCTGATTACTGTATCATAGAAGTTTAGTAGTGCATTTCACTCGCCCTTCCACGCGCTTTAAGATGCCGCCTAGCGCAGTACGCTATCTGAAATAGGAGCGACGTAAATTGAACAAATGTGATAGAATTTACGTGAATTCTTATATTAACCTTAATGTAAAATGATCTAATCGGGTCTCTGTTCGCCCTACCATAGAAGTCTAATAGTGCATTTCACTCGCCATTTCATGCACTTTGAGATGCCGCTTAGCCCAATACGCTACCTGAAATAGGAGCGACGTAATTTGAACAAATGTGATAGAATTTCGCTGAATTCTTTTATTAACCATAATGTACAATGATCTAATCGGGTCTCTGATTGCCCTATCATAGAAGTTTAGTAGTGCATTTTACTAGCCATTCCACGAGCTTTAAGATGCCGCCTAGCACAGTACGCTATCTGAAATAGGAGCGACGTAAGTTGAACAAATGTGATAGAATTTTGCTGAATTCTTAAATTAACCATAATATAAAATGATCTAATCGGGTCTCTGTTTGCCCTACCCAAGAAGTTTAATAGTGCATTTCACTCGTCACTTCATGCGCTTTGAGATGCCGCTAAGCCCAATAAGCTATCTGAAATAGGAGCGACGTAAATTGAACAAATGTGATAGAATTTCGCTGAATTCTTACATTAACCATAATGTAAAATGATATAATCGGGTCTCTGTTTGCCCTACCCTAGAAGATTAATAGTGCATTTCACTCGTCACTTCATGCGCTTTGAGATACCGCTAAGCACAATAAGCTATCTGTAATAGGAGCGACGTAAATTGAACAAATGTGATAGAATTTCCATGAAATCTTATATTAAACAAAATATAAAATGAGCTAATCGGGTCTCTGATTGCCCTATCATAAAAGTTGAGCAGTGCATTTTACTCGCCATTCCGCGCGCTTTAAGATGGCGGCTTGCCCAGTACGCTATCTGAAATAGGAGCGACGTAAGTTGAACAAATGTGATAGAATTTCGCTGAATTCTTTTATTAACCATAATGTAAAATGATCTAATCGGGTCTCTGTTCGCCCTAGCCTAGAAGTTTAATAGTGCATTTTATTCGCCATTTCATGCGCTTTGAGATGCCGCTCAGCCCAATACGCTATCTGAAATAGGAGCGACGTAAATTGAACAAATGTGATAGAATTTCCCTGAAATCTTATATTAAACAAAATATAAAATGATGTAATCGGGTCTCTGATTACTGTATCATAGAAGTTTAGTAGTGCATTTTACTCGCCCTTCCACGCGCTTTAAGATGCCGCCCAGCCCAGTACGCTATCTGAAATAGGAGCGACGTAAGATGAACAAATGTGATAGAATTACGCTGAATTCTTATATTAACCGTAATATAAAATGATCTAATCGGGTCTCTGTTTGCCTTATCCTAGAAGTTTAATAGTGCATTTTACTCGCCATTTCATGCACTTTGAAATGCCGCTTAGCCCAATACGCTATCTGAAATAGGAGCGACGTAAATTGAACATATGTGATAGAATTTCCCTGAATTCTTATATTAACCTTAATGTAAAATGATCTAACCGGGCCTCTGTTCGCCCTACCATAGAAGTCTAATAGTGCATTTTACTCGCCCTTCCACGCGCTTTAAGATGCCGCCCAGCCCAGTACGCTATCTGAAATAGGAGCGACGTAAGATGAACAAATGTGATAGAATTACGCTGAATTCTTATATTAACCGTAATATAAAATGATCTAATCGGGTCTCTGTTTGCCTTATCCTAGAAGTTTAATAGTGCATTTTACTCGCCATTTCATGCACCTTGAAATGCCGCTTAGCCCAATACGCTATCGGAAATAGGAGCGACGTAAATTGAACAAATGTGATAGAATTTCACTGAATTCTTTTATTAACCGTAATATAAAATGATCTAATCGGGTCTCTGCTTGCCTTATCCTAGAAGTTTAGTATTGCATTTTACTCGCCATTTCATGCGATTTGAGATGCCGCTTAGCCCAATACGCTATCTGAAATATGAGCGACGAAAGTTGAACAAATGTGATAGAATTTCGCTGGATTATTTTATTAACCGGAATGTAAAATGATCTAATCTGGTCTCTGTTCGCCCTAGCCTAGAAGTTTAATAGTGGATTTTACTCGGCATTCCACGCGCTTTAAGATGCCGCCTATCCCAGAACGCTATCTGAAATAGGAGCGACCTAAATTGAACGAATGTGATAGAATTTTGCTGAATTCTTAAATTAACCATAATATAAAATGATCTAATCGGGTCTCTGCTTGCCCTACCCTAGAAGTTTAATACTGCATTTTAGTCGCCATTTCATACGCTTTGAGATGCCGCTTCACCCAATACGCTATCTGAAATAGGAGTGACGTAAATTAAACAAATGTGATAGAATTCCCCTGAAATCTTAAATTAAACAAAATATAAAATGATCTAATCGGGTCTCTGTTTGCCTTATCCTAGAATTTTAATAGTGCATTGCACTCGTCATTTCATGCGCTTTGAGATGCCGCTACGCACAATAAGCTATCTGGAATAGCAGCGACGTAAATTGAACAAATGTGGTAGAATTACGCCGAATTCTTATATTAACCGTAATATAAAATGATCTAATCGGGTCTCTGTTTGCCTTATCCTAGAAGTTTAATAGTGCATTTTACTCGCCATTCCACGCGCTTTAAGATGCCGCCTATCCCAGAACGCTATCTGAAATAGGAGCGACCTAAATTGAACGAATGTGATAGAATTTTGCTGAATTCTTAAATTAACCATAATATAAAATGATCTAATCGGGTCTCTGCTTGCCTTATCCTAGAAGTTTGATAGTGCATTTTAGTCGCCATTTCATGCGCTTTGAGATGCCGCTTCGCCCAATACGCTATCTGAAATAGGAGTGACGTAAATTAATCAAATGTGATAGAATTTCCCTGAAATCTTATATTAAACAAAATATAAAATGATCTAATCGGGTCTCTGTTTGCCTTATCCTAGAATTTTAATAGTGCATTGCACTCGTCATTTCATGCGCTTTGAGATGCCGCTACGCACAATAAGCTATCTGGAATAGCAGCGACGTAAATTGAACAAATGTGATAGAATTACGCCGAATTCTTATATTAACCGTAATATAAAATGATCTAATCGGGTCTCTGTTTGCCTTATCCTAGAAGTTTAATAGTGCATTTTACTCGCCATTCCACGCACTTTATGATGCCGCCTAGCCCAGTACGCTACCTGAAATAGGAGCGACGTAAGTTGAACAAATGTGATAGAATTCCCCTGAAATCTTAAATTAAACAAAATATAAAATGATCTAATCGGGTCTCTGTTTGCCTTATCCTAGAATTTTAATAGTGCATTGCACTCGTCATTTCATGCGCTTTGAGATGCCGCTTAGCCCAATAAGCTATCTGTAATAGAAGCGACGTAAATTGTACAAATGTGATAGAATTTCCCTGAAATCTTATATTAAACAAAATATAAAATGATGTAATCGGGTCTCTGATTACTGTATCATAGAAGTTTAGTAGTGCATTTCACTCGCCCTTCCACGCGCTTTAAGATGCCGCCTAGCGCAGTACGCTATCTGAAATAGGAGCGACGTAAATTGAACAAATGTGATAGAATTTACGTGAATTCTTATATTAACCTTAATGTAAAATGATCTAATCGGGTCTCTGTTCGCCCTACCATAGAAGTCTAATAGTGCATTTCACTCGCCATTTCATGCACTTTGAGATGCCGCTTAGCCCAATACGCTACCTGAAATAGGAGCGACGTAATTTGAACAAATGTGATAGAATTTCGCTGAATTCTTTTATTAACCATAATGTACAATGATCTAATCGGGTCTCTGATTGCCCTATCATAGAAGTTTAGTAGTGCATTTTACTAGCCATTCCACGAGCTTTAAGATGCCGCCTAGCACAGTACGCTATCTGAAATAGGAGCGACGTAAGTTGAACAAATGTGATAGAATTTTGCTGAATTCTTAAATTAACCATAATATAAAATGATCTAATCGGGTCTCTGTTTGCCCTACCCAAGAAGTTTAATAGTGCATTTCACTCGTCACTTCATGCGCTTTGAGATGCCGCTAAGCCCAATAAGCTATCTGAAATAGGAGCGACGTAAATTGAACAAATGTGATAGAATTTCGCTGAATTCTTACATTAACCATAATGTAAAATGATATAATCGGGTCTCTGTTTGCCCTACCCTAGAAGATTAATAGTGCATTTCACTCGTCACTTCATGCGCTTTGAGATACCGCTAAGCACAATAAGCTATCTGTAATAGGAGCGACGTAAATTGAACAAATGTGATAGAATTTCCATGAAATCTTATATTAAACAAAATATAAAATGAGCTAATCGGGTCTCTGATTGCCCTATCATAAAAGTTGAGCAGTGCATTTTACTCGCCATTCCGCGCGCTTTAAGATGGCGGCTTGCCCAGTACGCTATCTGAAATAGGAGCGACGTAAGTTGAACAAATGTGATAGAATTTCGCTGAATTCTTTTATTAACCATAATGTAAAATGATCTAATCGGGTCTCTGTTCGCCCTAGCCTAGATGTTTAATAGTGCATTTTATTCGCCATTTCATGCGCTTTGAGATGCCGCTCAGCCCAATACGCTATCTGAAATAGGAGCGACGTAAATTGAACAAATGTGATAGAATTTCCCTGAAATCTTATATTAAACAAAATATAAAATGATGTAATCGGGTCTCTGATTACTGTATCATAGAAGTTTAGTAGTGCATTTTACTCGCCCTTCCACGCGCTTTAAGATGCCGCCCAGCCCAGTACGCTATCTGAAATAGGAGCGACGTAAGATGAACAAATGTGATAGAATTACGCTGAATTCTTATATTAACCGTAATATAAAATGATCTAATCGGGTCTCTGTTTGCCTTATCCTAGAAGTTTAATAGTGCATTTTACTCGCCATTTCATGCACTTTGAAATGCCGCTTAGCCCAATACGCTATCTGAAATAGGAGCGACGTAAATTGAACAAATGTGATAGAATTTCCCTGAATTCTTATATTAACCTTAATGTAAAATGATCTAACCGGGCCTCTGTTCGCCCTACCATAGAAGTCTAATAGTGCATTTTACTCGCCCTTCCACGCGCTTTAAGATGCCGCCCAGCCCAGTACGCTATCTGAAATAGGAGCGACGTAAGATGAACAAATGTGATAGAATTACGCTGAATTCTTATATTAACCGTAATATAAAATGATCTAATCGGGTCTCTGTTTGCCTTATCCTAGAAGTTTAATAGTGCATTTTACTCGCCATTTCATGCACCTTGAAATGCCGCTTAAGCCCAATACGCTATCGGAAATAGGAGCGACGTAAATTGAACAAATGTGATAGAATTTCACTGAATTCTTTTATTAACCGTAATATAAAATGATCTAATCGGGTCTCTGCTTGCCTTATCCTAGAAGTTTAGTATTGCATTTTACTCGCCATTTCATGCGATTTGAGATGCCGCTTAGCCCAATACGCTATTTGAAATATGAGCGACGAAAGTTGAACAAATGTGATAGAATTTCGCTGGATTATTTTATTAACCGGAATGTAAAATCATCTAATCTGGTCTCTGTTCGCCCTAGCCTAGAAGTTTAATAGTGGATTTTACTCGGCATTCCACGCGCTTTAAGATGCCGCCTATCCCAGAACGCTATCTGAAATAGGAGCGACCTAAATTGAACGAATGTGATAGAATTTTGCTGAATTCTTAAATTAACCATAATATAAAATGATCTAATCGGGTCTCTGCTTGCCCTACCCTAGAAGTTTAATACTGCATTTTAGTCGCCATTTCATACGCTTTGAGATGCCGCTTCACCCAATACGCTATCTGAAATAGGAGTGACGTAAATTAAACAAATGTGATAGAATTCCCCTGAAATCTTAAATTAAACAAAATATAAAATGATCTAATCGGGTCTCTGTTTGCCTTATCCTAGAATTTTAATAGTGCATTGCACTCGTCATTTCATGCGCTTTGAGATGCCGCTACGCACAATAAGCTATCTGGAATAGCAGCGACGTAAATTGAACAAATGTGGTAGAATTACGCCGAATTCTTATATTAACCGTAATATAAAATGATCTAATCGGGTCTCTGTTTGCCTTATCCTAGAAGTTTAATAGTGCATTTTACTCGCCATTCCACGCGCTTTAAGATGCCGCCTATCCCAGAACGCTATCTGAAATAGGAGCGACCTAAATTGAACGAATGTGATAGAATTTTGCTGAATTCTTAAATTAACCATAATATAAAATGATCTAATCGGGTCTCTGTTTGCCTTATCCTAGAAGTTTGATAGTGCATTTTAGTCGCCATTTCATGCGCTTTGAGATGCCGCTTCGCCCAATACGCTATCTGAAATAGGAGTGACGTAAATTAATCAAATGTGATAGAATTTCCCTGAAATCTTATATTAAACAAAATATAAAATGATCTAATCGGGTCTCTGTTTGCCTTATCCTAGAATTTTAATAGTGCATTGCACTCGTCATTTCATGCGCTTTGAGATGCCGCTACGCACAATAAGCTATCTGGAATAGCAGCGACGTAAATTGAACAAATGTGATAGAATTACGCCGAATTCTTATATTAACCGTAATATAAAATGATCTAATCGGGTCTCTGTTTGCCTTATCCTAGAAGTTTAATAGTGCATTTTACTCGCCATTCCACGCACTTTATGATGCCGCCTAGCCCAGTACGCTACCTGAAATAGGAGCGACGTAAGTTGAACAAATGTGATAGAATTACGCTGAATTCTTATATTAACCGTAATATAAAATGATCTAATCGGGTCTCTGTTTGCCTTATCCTAGAAGTTTAATAGGGCATTTTACTCGCCATTTCATGCGCTTTGAAATGCCGCTTAGCCCTATACGCTATCTGAAATAGGAGCGACGTAAATTGAACAAGTGTGACAGAATTTCACTGAATTCTTAAATTAACCATAATATAAAATGATCTAATCGGGTCTCTGATTGCCCTATGATAGAAGTTTAGCAGTGCATTTTACTCGCCATTCCACGCGCTTTAAGATGCCGCCTAGCCCAGTACGCTATCTAAATTAGGAGCGACGTAAGTTGAACAAATGTGATAGAATGTCGCTCAATTCTTAAATTAACCATAATATAAAATGATCTAATCAGGTATCTGTTTGACCTACCCTAGAAGTTTAATAGTGCATTTTACTCGCCATTTCATGTGCTTTGAGATGCCGCTTAGCCCAATACGCTATCTGAAATAGGAGCGACGTAAATTGAACAAATGTGATAGAATTTTGCTGAATTCTTAAATTAACCATAATATAAAATGATCTAATCGGGTCTCTGCTTGCCCTACCCTAGAAGTTTAATAGTGCATTTTAGTCGCCATTTCATGCGCTTTGAGATGCCGCTTAGCCCAATACGCTATCTGAAATAGGAGCGACGTAAATTAAACAAATGTGATAGAATTTCCCTGAAAACTTATATTAAACAAAATATAAAATGATCTAATCGGGTCTCTGATTGCCCTATCATAGAAGTTTAGCAGTGCATTTTACTCACCATTCCACGCGCTTTAAGATGCCGCCTAGCCCAGTACGCTACCTGAAGTAGGAGCGACGTAAATTGAACAAATGTGATAGAATTACGCTGAATTCTTATATTAACCGTAATATAAAATGATCTAATCGGGTCTCTGTTTGCCTTATCCTAGAAGTTTAATAGTGCATTTTACTCGCCATTTCATGAGCTTTGAGATGCCGCTTAGCCCAATACGCTATCTGAAATAGGAGCGACGTAAATTGAACAAATGTGATAGAATTTCGCTGAATTCTTAAATTAACCATAATATAAAACTATCTAATCGGGTCTCTGTTCGCCCTACCATAGAAGTCTAATTGTGCATTTCAGTCGCCATTCCACGCGCTTTAAGATGCGGCCGAACCCAGTACGCTATCTGAAATAGGACCGACGTAAATTGAACAAATGTGATAGAATTTTGCTGAATTCATAAATTAACCATAATATAAAATGATTTAATCGGGTCTCTGTTCGCCCTACCGTAGAAGTCTACTAGTGCATTTTACTCGCCATTTCATGCTCTTTGAGATGCCGCCTAGCCCAATACGCTATCTGAAATAGGAGCGACGTAAGTTGAACAAATGTGATAGAATTTCGCTGAATTCTTTTATTAACCATAATGTAAAATGATCTGATCGGGTCTCTGTTCGCCCTAGCCTAGATGTTTAGAGTGCATTTCATTCGCCACTTCATGCGCTTTGAGATGCCGCTTAGCCGAATACGCTATCTGAATTAGGAGCGACGTAAATTGAACAAATGTGATACAAATTCCCTGAAATCTGATATTATACAAAATATAAAATGATCTAATCGGGTCTCTGATTGCCCTATCATAGAAGTTTAGTAGTGCATTTTACTCCCCATTCCACCCGCATTAAGATGCCGCCTAGCCCAGTACGCTATCGGAAATAGGAGCGACGTAAATTGAACAAGTGTGATAGAATTTCACTGAATTCTTAAATTAACCATAATATAAAATGATCTAATCGGGTCACTGATTGCCCTACCCTAGAAGTTTAATAGTGCATTTTACTTGCCATTTCATGCGCTTTGAGATGCCGCTTAGCCCAATACGCTATCTGAAATATGAGCGACGTAAATTGAACAAATGTGATAGAATTTCGCTGAATTCTTATATTAACCATAATATAAAATGATCTAATCGGGTATCTGTTTGCCTTATCCTAGAAGTTTAATAGTGCATTATACTCGCCATTTCATGCGCTTCGAGATGCCGCTTAACCGAACACGCTATCTGCAATAGGAGCGACGTAAATTGAACAAACGTGATAGAATTTTGCTGAATTCTTAAATTAACCATAGTACAAAATGATCTAATCGGGTCTCTGTTTGCCGTACCCTAGAAGTTTAATAGTGCATTTTGCTCGCCATTTCATGCGCTTTGAGATGCCGCTTAGCCAAATACGCTATCTGAAATAGGAGCGACGTAAGTTGAACAAATGTGATAGAATATCGCTGAATTCTTAAATTAACTATAATATAAAATGATCTAATCGGGTCACTGATTGCCCTACCCTAGAAGTTTAATAGTGCATTTTACTCGCCATTTCATGCGCTTTGAGATGCCGCTTAGCCCAATACGCTATCGGAAATATGAGCGACGTAAATTGAACAAATGTGATAGAATTTCGCTGAATTCTTATATTAACAAAAATATAAAATGATCTAATCGGGTCTCTGTTTGCCCTACCCTAGAAGTTTAATAGTGCATTTTGCACGCCATTTCATGCGCTTTGAGATGCCGCTTAGCCCAATACGCTATCTGAAATAGGAGCGACGTAAATTGAACAAATGTGATAGAATTTCGCTGAATTCTTAAATTAACTATAATATAAACGGATCTAATCGGGTCACTGATTGCCCTATCATAGAAGTTTAACAGTGCATTTTGCTCGCCATTTCATGCGCTTTGAGCTGCCACTTAGCCCAATACGCTATCTGAAATAGGAGCGACGTAAATTGAACAAATGTGATAGAATTTCTCTGAATCCTTATATTAACCAAAATATATAATGATCTAATCGGGTCTCTGATTGCCCTAGCATAGAAGTTTAATAGTGCATTTTACTCGCCATTCCGCGCGCTTTAAGATGCCGCATAGCCCAGTTCGCTATCTGAAATATGAGCGACGTAAATTGAACAAATGTGAAAGAATTTCGCTGAATTCTTATATTAACCAAAATATAAAATGATCTAATCGGGTCTCTGTTTGCCTTATCCTAGACGTTTAATAGTGCATTTCACTCGTCATTTCATGCGCTTTGAGATGCCGCTAAGCACAATAAGCTATCTGGAATAGCAGCGACGTAAATTGAACAAATGTGATAGAATTACGCCGCATTCTTATATTAACCGTAATATAAAATGATCTAATCGGGTCTCTGTTTGCCTTATCCTAGAAGTTTGATAGTGCATTTTACTCGCCATTTCATGCGCTTTGAGATGCCGCTTAGCCCAATACGCTATCTGAAATAGGAGCGACGTAAATTGAACAAATGTGATAGAATTTCCCTGAAATCTTATATTAAACAAAATATAAAATGATCTAATCGGGTCTCTGATTGCCCTATCATAGATGTGTAGCAGTGCATTTTACTTGCCATTCCACGCGCTTTAAGATGCCGCCTAGCCCAGAACGCTATCTGAAATAGGAGCGACCTAAATTGAACGAATGTGATAGAATTTTGCAGAATTGTTAAATTAACCATAATATAAAATGATCTAATCGGGTCTCTGCTTGCCCTACCCTAGAAGTTTAATAGTGCATTTTAGTCGCCATTTCATGCGCTTTGAGATGCAGCTTCGCCCAATACGCTATCTGAAATAGGAGCGACGTAAATTAAACAAATGTGATAGAATTTCCCTGAAATCTTATATTAAACAAAATATAAAATGATCTAATCGGGTCTCTGATTGCCCTATCATAGAAGTTTAGCAGTGCATTTTACTCGCCATTCCACGCGCTTTAAGATGCCGCCTAGCCCAGTACGCTACCTGATGTAGGAGCGACGTAAGTTGAACAAATGTGATAGAATTACGCTGAATTCTTATATTAACCGTAATATAAAATGATATAATCGGGTCTCTGTTTGCCCTATTACAGAAGTTTAATAGTGCATTTTACTCGCCATTTCATGTGCTTTAAGGTGCCGCATAGCCCAATACGCTATCTGGAATAGGAGCGACGTAAATTGAACAAATGTGATAGAATTTCCCTGAATTCTTATATTAACCTTAATGTAAAATGATCTAATCGGGTCTCCGTTCGCCCTACCATAGAAGTCTAATAGTGCATTTCACTCGCCATTTCATGCGCTTTGAGATGCCGCTTAGCACAATACGCTATTTGAAATAGGGGCGACGTAAATTGAACAAATGTGATAGAATTACGCTGAATTCTTATATTAACCGTAATATAAAATGATCTAATCGGGTCTCTGTTTGCCTTATCCTAGAAGTTTAATAGTGCATTTTACTCGCCATTTCATGAGCTTTGAGGTGCCGCTTAGCCCAATACGCTATCTGAAATAGGAGCGACGTAAATTGAACAAATGTGATAGAATTTCGCCAAATTCTTAAATTAACCATAATATAAAACGGTATCTAATCGGGTCTCTGTTCGCCCTACCATAGAAGTCTAATAGTGCATTTCACTCGCCATTCCACGCGCTTTAAGATGCGGCCGAACCCAGTACGCTATCTGAAATAGGAGCGACGTAAATTGAACAAATGTGATAGAATTTTGCTGAATTCATAAATTAACCATAATATAAAATGATTTAATCGGGTCTCTGTTCGCCCTACCGTAGAAGTCTACTAGTGCATTTTACTCGCCATTTCATGCTCTTTGAGATGCCGCCTAGCCCAATACGCTATCTGAAATAGGAGCGACGTAAGTTGAACAAATGTGATAGAATTTCGCTGAATTCTTTTATTAACCATAATGTAAAATGATCTGATCGGGTCTCTGTTCGCCCTTGCCTAGAAGTTTAAGAGTGCATTTCATTCGCCACTTCATGCGCTTTGAGATGCCGCTTAGCCGAATACGCTATCTGAATTAGGAGCGACGTAAATTGAACAAATGTGATACAAATTCCCTGAAATCTGATATTATACAAAATATAAAATGATCTAATCGGGTCTCTGATTGCCCTATCATAGAAGTTTAGTAGTGCATTTTACTCCCCATTCCACCCGCTTTAAGATGCCGCCTAGCCCAGTACGCTATCTGAAATAGGAGCGACGTAAATTGAACAAATGTGATAGAATTTCCCTGAAATCTTATATTAAACAAAATATAAAATGATCTAATCGGGTCACTGATTGCCCTATCATAGAAGTTTAGCAGTGCATTTTACTCGCCATTCCACGCGCTTTAAGATGCCGCCTAGCCCTGTACGCTATCTAAATTAGGAGCGACGTCAGTTGAACAAATGTGATAGAATTACGCTGAATTCTTATATTAACCGTAATATAAAATGATCTAATCGGGTCTCTGTTTGCCTTATCCTAGAAGTTTAGAATTGCATTTTACTCGCCATTTCATGCGCTTTGAGATGCCGCTTAGCCCAATACGGTATCTTAAATAGGAGCGACGTAAATTGAACAAATGTGATAGAATTTCGCTGAATTCTTAAATTAACTATAATATAAAATGATCTAATCGGGTCTCTGCTTGCCCTACCCTAGAAGTTTAATAGTGCATTTTAGTCGCCATTTCATGCGCTTTGAGATGCAGCTTCGCCCAATACGCTATCTGAAATAGGAGCGACGTAAATTAAACAAATGTGATAGAATTTCCCTGAAATCTTATATTAAACAAAATATAAAATGATCTAATCGGGTCTCTGATTGCCCTATCATAGAAGTTTAGCAGTGCATTTTACTCGCCATTCCACGCGCTTTAAGATGCCGCCTAGCCCAGTACGCTACCTGATGTAGGAGCGACGTAAGTTGAACAAATGTGATAGAATTACGCTGAATTCTTATATTAACCGTAATATAAAATGATATAATCGGGTCTCTGTTTGCCCTATTACAGAAGTTTAATAGTGCATTTTACTCGCCATTTCATGTGCTTTAAGGTGCCGCATAGCCCAATACGCTATCTGGAATAGGAGCGACGTAAATTGAACAAATGTGATAGAATTTCCCTGAATTCTTATATTAACCTTAATGTAAAATGATCTAATCGGGTCTCCGTTCGCCCTACCATAGAAGTCTAATAGTGCATTTCACTCGCCATTTCATGCGCTTTGAGATGCCGCTTAGCACAATACGCTATTTGAAATAGGGGCGACGTAAATTGAACAAATGTGATAGAATTACGCTGAATTCTTATATTAACCGTAATATAAAATGATCTAATCGGGTCTCTGTTTGCCTTATCCTAGAAGTTTAATAGTGCATTTTACTCGCCATTTCATGAGCTTTGAGGTGCCGCTTAGCCCAATACGCTATCTGAAATAGGAGCGACGTAAATTGAACAAATGTGATAGAATTTCGCCAAATTCTTAAATTAACCATAATATAAAACGGTATCTAATCGGGTCTCTGTTCGCCCTACCATAGAAGTCTAATAGTGCATTTCACTCGCCATTCCACGCGCTTTAAGATGCGGCCGAACCCAGTACGCTATCTGAAATAGGAGCGACGTAAATTGAACAAATGTGATAGAATTTTGCTGAATTCATAAATTAACCATAATATAAAATGATTTAATCGGGTCTCTGTTCGCCCTACCGTAGAAGTCTACTAGTGCATTTTACTCGCCATTTCATGCTCTTTGAGATGCCGCCTAGCCCAATACGCTATCTGAAATAGGAGCGACGTAAGTTGAACAAATGTGATAGAATTTCGCTGAATTCTTTTATTAACCATAATGTAAAATGATCTGATCGGGTCTCTGTTCGCCCTTGCCTAGAAGTTTAAGAGTGCATTTCATTCGCCACTTCATGCGCTTTGAGATGCCGCTTAGCCGAATACGCTATCTGAATTAGGAGTGACGTAAATTGAACAAATGTGATACAAATTCCCTGAAATCTGATATTATACAAAATATAAAATGATCTAATCGGGTCTCTGATTGCCCTATCATAGAAGTTTAGTAGTGCATTTTACTCCCCATTCCACGCGCTTTAAGATGCCGCCTAGCCCAGTACGCTATCTGAAATAGGAGCGACGTAAATTGAACAAATGTGATAGAATTTCCCTGAAATCTTATATTAAACAAAATATAAATGATCTAATCGGGTCTCTGATTGCCCTATCATAGAAGTTTAGCAGTGCATTTTACTCGCCATTCCACGCGCTTTAAGATGCCGCCTAGCCCTGTACGCTATCTAAATTAGGAGCGACGTCAGTTGAACAAATGTGATAGAATTACGCTGAATTCTTATATTAACCGTAATATAAAATGATCTAATCGGGTCTCTGTTTGCCTTATCCTAGAAGTTTAGAATTGCATTTTACTCGCCATTTCATGCGCTTTGAGATGCCGCTTAGCCCAATACGGTATCTTAAATAGGAGCGACGTAAATTGAACAAATGTGATAGAATTTCGCTGAATTCTTAAATTAACTATAATATAAAATGATCTAATCGGGTCACTGATTGCCCTACCCTAGAAGTTTGATAGTGCATTTTACTCGCCGTTTCATGCGCTTTGAGATGCCGCTTATCCCAATACGCTATCTGAAATATGAGCGACGTAAATTGAACAAATGTGATAGAATTTCGCTGAATTCTTATATTAACCGAAGTATAAAATGATCTAGTCTGGTCTCTGATTGCCCTATCATAGAAGGTTAATAGTGCATTTTACTCGCCATTCCACACGCTTTAAGATGCCGCCTAGCCCTGTACGCTGTCTGAAATAGGAGCGACGTAAATTGAACAAATGTGATAGAATCTCGCTGAATACTTATATTAACCTTAATGTAAAATGATCTAATCGGGTCTCTGTTCGCCCTACCCTGGAAGTTTAATAGTGCATTTCACTCGTCATTTCATGCGCTTTGAGATGCCGCCTAGCCCAATACGCTATCTGAAATAGGAGCGACGTAAATTGAACAAATGTGATAGAATTTCGCTGAATTCTTATATTAACCGTAATATAAAATGATCTAATCGGGTCTCTGCTTGCCTTATCCTAGAAGTTTAGTATAACATTTTACTCGCCATTTCATGCGATTTGAGATGCCGCTTAGCCCAATACGCTATCTGAAATATGAGCGACGAAAGTTGAACAAATGTGATAGAATTTCGCTGGATTATTTTGTTAACCGGAATGTAAAATGATCTAATCTGGTCTCTGTTCGCCCTAGCCTAGAAGTTTAATAGTGGATTTTACTCGGCATTCCACGCGCTTTAAGATGCCGCCTATCCCAGAACGCTATTTGAAATAGGAGCGACCTAAATTGAACGAATGTGATAGAATTTTGCTGAATTCTTAAATTAACCATAATATAAAATGATCTAATCGGGTCTCTGCTTGCCCTACCCTAGAAGTTTAATAGTGCATTTTAGTCGCCATTTCATACGCTTTGAGATGCCGCTTCACCCAATACGCTATCTGAAATAGGAGTGACGTAAATTAAACAAATGTGATAGAATTCCCCTGAAATCTTAAATTAAACAAAATATAAAATGATCTAATCGGGTCTCTGTTTGCCTTATCCTAGAATTTTAATAGTGCATTGCACTCGTCATTTCATGCGCTTTGAGATGCCGCTACGCACAATAAGCTATCTGGAATAGCAGCGACGTAAATTGAACAAATGTGGTAGAATTACGCCGAATTCTTATATTAACCGTAATATAAAATGATCTAATCGGGTCTCTGTTTGCCTTATCCTAGAAGTTTAATAGTGCATTTTACTCGCCATTCCACGCGCTTTAAGATGCCGCCTATCCCAGAACGCTATCTGAAATAGGAGCGACCTAAATTGAACGAATGTGATAGAATTTTGCTGAATTCTTAAATTAACCATAATATAAAATGATCTAATCGGGTCTCTGTTTGCCTTATCCTAGAAGTTTGATAGTGCATTTCAGTCGCCATTTCATGCGCTTTGAGATGCCGCTTCGCCCAATACGCTATCTGAAATAGGAGTGACGTAAATTAATCAAATGTGATAGAATTTCCCTGAAATCTTATATTAAACAAAATATAAAATGATCTAATCGGGTCTCTGTTTGCCTTATCCTAGAATTTTAATAGTGCATTGCACTCGTCATTTCATGCGCTTTGAGATGCCGCTACGCACAATAAGCTATCTGGAATAGCAGCGACGTAAATTGAACAAATGTGATAGAATTACGCCGAATTCTTATATTAACCGTAATATAAAATGATCTAATCGGGTCTCTGTTTGCCTTATCCTAGAAGTTTAATAGTGCATTTTACTCGCCATTCCACGCACTTTATGATGCCGCCTAGCCCAGTACGCTACCTGAAATAGGAGCGACGTAAGTTGAACAAATGTGATAGAATTACGCTGAATTCTTATATTAACCGTAATATAAAATGATCTAATCGGGTCTCTGTTTGCCTTATCCTAGAAGTTTAATAGGGCATTTTACTCGCCATTTCATGCGCTTTGAAATGCCGCTTAGCCCTATACGCTATCTGAAATAGGAGCGACGTAAATTGAACAAGTGTGACAGAATTTCACTGAATTCTTAAATTAACCATAATATAAAATGATCTAATCGGGTCTCTGATTGCCCTATGATAGAAGTTTAGCAGTGCATTTTACTCGCCATTCCACGCGCTTTAAGATGCCGCCTAGCCCAGTACGCTATCTAAATTAGGAGCGACGTAAGTTGAACAAATGTGATAGAATTTCGCTCAATTCTTAAATTAACCATAATATAAAATGATCTAATCAGGTATCTGTTTGACCTACCCTAGAAGTTTAATAGTGCATTTTACTCGCCATTTCATGTGCTTTGAGATGCCGCTTAGCCCAATACGCTATCTGAAATAGGAGCGACGTAAATTGAACAAATGTGATAGAATTTTGCTGAATTCTTAAATTAACCATAATATAAAATGATCTAATCGGGTCTCTGCTTGCCCTACCCTAGAAGTTTAATAGTGCATTTTAGTCGCCATTTCATGCGCTTTGAGATGCCGCTTAGCCCAATACGCTATCTGAAATAGGAGCGACGTAAATTAAACAAATGTGATAGAATTTCCCTGAAAACTTATATTAAACAAAATATAAAATGATCTAATCGGGTCTCTGATTGCCCTATCATAGAAGTTTAGCAGTGCATTTTACTCACCATTCCACGCGCTTTAAGATGCCGCCTAGCCCAGTACGCTACCTGAAGTAGGAGCGACGTAAATTGAACAAATGTGATAGAATTACGCTGAATTCTTATATTAACCGTAATATAAAATGATCTAATCGGGTCTCTGTTTGCCTTATCCTAGAAGTTTAATAGTGCATTTTACTCGCCATTTCATGAGCTTTGAGATGCCGCTTAGCCCAATACGCTATCTGAAATAGGAGCGACGTAAATTGAACAAATGTGATAGAATTTCGCTGAATTCTTAAATTAACCATAATATAAAACTATCTAATCGGGTCTCTGTTCGCCCTACCATAGAAGTCTAATTGTGCATTTCAGTCGCCATTCCACGCGCTTTAAGATGCGGCCGAACCCAGTACGCTATCTGAAATAGGAGCGACGTAAATTGAACAAATGTGATAGAATTTTGCTGAATTCATAAATTAACCATAATATAAAATGATTTAATCGGGTCTCTGTTCGCCCTACCGTAGAAGTCTACTAGTGCATTTTACTCGCCATTTCATGCTCTTTGAGATGCCGCCTAGCCCAATACGCTATCTGAAATAGGAGCGACGTAAGTTGAACAAATGTGATAGAATTTCGCTGAATTCTTTTATTAACCATAATGTAAAATGATCTGATCGGGTCTCTGTTCGCCCTAGCCTAGATGTTTAGAGTGCATTTCATTCGCCACTTCATGCGCTTTGAGATGCCGCTTAGCCGAATACGCTATCTGAATTAGGAGCGACGTAAATTGAACAAATGTGATACAAATTCCCTGAAATCTGATATTATACAAAATATAAAATGATCTAATCGGGTCTCTGATTGCCCTATCATAGAAGTTTAGTAGTGCATTTTACTCCCCATTCCACCCGCATTAAGATGCCGCCTAGCCCAGTACGCTATCGGAAATAGGAGCGACGTAAATTGAACAAGTGTGATAGAATTTCACTGAATTCTTAAATTAACCATAATATAAAATGATCTAATCGGGTCACTGATTGCCCTACCCTAGAAGTTTAATAGTGCATTTTACTTGCCATTTCATGCGCTTTGAGATGCCGCTTAGCCCAATACGCTATCTGAAATATGAGCGACGTAAATTGAACAAATGTGATAGAATTTCGCTGAATTCTTATATTAACCATAATATAAAATGATCTAATCGGGTATCTGTTTGCCTTATCCTAGAAGTTTAATAGTGCATTATACTCGCCATTTCATGCGCTTCGAGATGCCGCTTAACCGAACACGCTATCTGCAATAGGAGCGACGTAAATTGAACAAACGTGATAGAATTTTGCTGAATTCTTAAATTAACCATAGTACAAAATGATCTAATCGGGTCTCTGTTTGCCGTACCCTAGAAGTTTAATAGTGCATTTTGCTCGCCATTTCATGCGCTTTGAGATGCCGCTTAGCCAAATACGCTATCTGAAATAGGAGCGACGTAAGTTGAACAAATGTGATAGAATATCGCTGAATTCTTAAATTAACTATAATATAAAATGATCTAATCGGGTCACTGATTGCCCTACCCTAGAAGTTTAATAGTGCATTTTACTCGCCATTTAATGCGCTTTGAGATGCCGCTTAGCCCAATACGCTATCGGAAATATGAGCGACGTAAATTGAACAAATGTGATAGAATTTCGCTGAATTCTTATATTAACAAAAATATAAAATGATCTAATCGGGTCTCTGTTTGCCCTACCCTAGAAGTTTAATAGTGCATTTTGCACGCCATTTCATGCGCTTTGAGATGCCGCTTAGCCCAATACGCTATCTGAAATAGGAGCGACGTAAATTGAACAAATGTGATAGAATTTCGCTGAATTCTTAAATTAACTATAATATAAACGGATCTAATCGGGTCACTGATTGCCCTATCATAGAAGTTTAACAGTGCATTTTGCTCGCCATTTCATGCGCTTTGAGCTGCCACTTAGCCCAATACGCTATCTGAAATAGGAGCGACGTAAATTGAACAAATGTGATAGAATTTCTCTGAATCCTTATATTAACCAAAATATATAATGATCTAATCGGGTCTCTGATTGCCCTAGCATAGAAGTTTAATAGTGCATTTTACTCGCCATTCCGCGCGCTTTAAGATGCCGCATAGCCCAGTTCGCTATCTGAAATATGAGCGACGTAAATTGAACAAATGTGAAAGAATTTCGCTGAATTCTTATATTAACCAAAATATAAAATGATCTAATCGGGTCTCTGTTTGCCTTATCCTAGACGTTTAATAGTGCATTTCACTCGTCATTTCATGCGCTTTGAGATGCCGCTAAGCACAATAAGCTATCTGGAATAGCAGCGACGTAAATTGAACAAATGTGATAGAATTACGCCGCATTCTTATATTAACCGTAATATAAAATGATCTAATCGGGTCTCTGTTTGCCTTATCCTAGAAGTTTAATAGTGCATTTTACTCGCCATTCCACGCACATTAAGATGCCGCCTAGCCCAGTACGCTACCTGAAATAGGAGCGACGTAAGTTGAACAAATGTGATAGAATTACTCTGAATTCTTATATTAACAGTAATATAAAACGATCTAATCGGGTCTCTGTTTACCTTATCCTAGAAGTTTGATAGTGCATTTTACTCGCCATTTCATGCGCTTTGAGATGCCGCTTAGCCCAATACGCTATCTGAAATAGGAGCGACGTAAATTGAACAAATGTGATAGAATTTCCCTGAAATCTTATATTAAACAAAATATAAAATGATCTAATCGGGTCTCTGATTGCCCTATCATAGATGTGTAGCAGTGCATTTTACTTGCCATTCCACGCGCTTTAAGATGCCGCCTAGCCCAGAACGCTATCTGAAATAGGAGCGACCTAAATTGAACGAATGTGATAGAATTTTGCAGAATTGTTAAATTAAC
Source organism: Macropis europaea (assembly GCA_916610135.2). NCBI lineage: Eukaryota > Metazoa > Arthropoda > Insecta > Hymenoptera > Melittidae > Macropis > Macropis europaea. The sequence continues at coordinate 103,673 of CAKAJE020001443.1, read as the reverse complement.
CATAATATAAAATGATCTAATCGGGTCTCTGCTTGCCCTACCCTAGAAGTTTAATAGTGCATTTTAGTCGCCATTTCATGCGCTTTGAGATGCAGCTTCGCCCAATACGCTATCTGAAATAGGAGCGACGTAAATTAAACAAATGTGATAGAATTTCCCTGAAATCTTATATTAAACAAAATATAAAATGATCTAATCGGGTCTCTGATTGCCCTATCATAGAAGTTTAGCAGTGCATTTTACTCGCCATTCCACGCGCTTTAAGATGCCGCCTAGCCCAGTACGCTACCTGAAGTAGGAGCGACGTAAGTTGAACAAATGTGATAGAATTACGCTGAATTCTTATATTAACCGTAATATAAAATGATATAATCGGGTCTCTGTTTGCCCTATTACAGAAGTTTAATAGTGCATTTTACTCGCCATTTCATGTGCTTTAAGGTGCCGCATAGCCCAATACGCTATCTGGAATAGGAGCGACGTAAATTGAACAAATGTGATAGAATTTCCCTGAATTCTTATATTAACCTTAATGTAAAATGATCTAATCGGGTCTCCGTTCGCCCTACCATAGAAGTCTAATAGTGCATTTCACTCGCCATTTCATGCGCTTTGAGATGCCGCTTAGCACAATACGCTATTTGAAATAGGGGCGACGTAAATTGAACAAATGTGATAGAATTACGCTGAATTCTTATATTAACCGTAATATAAAATGATCTAATCGGGTCTCTGTTTGCCTTATCCTAGAAGTTTAATAGTGCATTTTACTCGCCATTTCATGAGCTTTGAGGTGCCGCTTAGCCCAATACGCTATCTGAAATAGGAGCGACGTAAATTGAACAAATGTGATAGAATTTCGCCAAATTCTTAAATTAACCATAATATAAAACGGTATCTAATCGGGTCTCTGTTCGCCCTACCATAGAAGTCTAATAGTGCATTTCACTCGCCATTCCACGCGCTTTAAGATGCGGCCGAACCCAGTACGCTATCTGAAATAGGAGCGACGTAAATTGAACAAATGTGATAGAATTTTGCTGAATTCATAAATTAACCATAATATAAAATGATTTAATCGGGTCTCTGTTCGCCCTACCGTAGAAGTCTACTAGTGCATTTTACTCGCCATTTCATGCTCTTTGAGATGCCGCCTAGCCCAATACGCTATCTGAAATAGGAGCGACGTAAGTTGAACAAATGTGATAGAATTTCGCTGAATTCTTTTATTAACCATAATGTAAAATGATCTGATCGGGTCTCTGTTCGCCCTTGCCTAGAAGTTTAAGAGTGCATTTCATTCGCCACTTCATGCGCTTTGAGATGCCGCTTAGCCGAATACGCTATCTGAATTAGGAGCGACGTAAATTGAACAAATGTGATACAAATTCCCTGAAATCTGATATTATACAAAATATAAAATGATCTAATCGGGTCTCTGATTGCCCTATCATAGAAGTTTAGTAGTGCATTTTACTCCCCATTCCACCCGCTTTAAGATGCCGCCTAGCCCAGTACGCTATCTGAAATAGGAGCGACGTAAATTGAACAAATGTGATAGAATTTCCCTGAAATCTTATATTAAACAAAATATAAAATGATCTAATCGGGTCACTGATTGCCCTATCATAGAAGTTTAGCAGTGCATTTTACTCGCCATTCCACGCGCTTTAAGATGCCGCCTAGCCCTGTACGCTATCTAAATTAGGAGCGACGTCAGTTGAACAAATGTGATAGAATTACGCTGAATTCTTATATTAACCGTAATATAAAATGATCTAATCGGGTCTCTGTTTGCCTTATCCTAGAAGTTTAGAATTGCATTTTACTCGCCATTTCATGCGCTTTGAGATGCCGCTTAGCCCAATACGGTATCTTAAATAGGAGCGACGTAAATTGAACAAATGTGATAGAATTTCGCTGAATTCTTAAATTAACTATAATATAAAATGATCTAATCGGGTCACTGATTGCCCTACCCTAGAAGTTTGATAGTGCATTTTACTCGCCGTTTCATGCGCTTTGAGATGCCGCTTATCCCAATACGCTATCTGAAATATGAGCGACGTAAATTGAACAAATGTGATAGAATTTCGCTGAATTCTTATATTAACCGAAGTATAAAATGATCTAGTCTGGTCTCTGATTGCCCTATCATAGAAGGTTAATAGTGCATTTTACTCGCCATTCCACACGCTTTAAGATGCCGCCTAGCCCTGTACGCTGTCTGAAATAGGAGCGACGTAAATTGAACAAATGTGATAGAATCTCGCTGAATACTTATATTAACCTTAATGTAAAATGATCTAATCGGGTCTCTGTTCGCCCTACCCTGGAAGTTTAATAGTGCATTTCACTCGTCATTTCATGCGCTTTGAGATGCCGCCTAGCCCAATACGCTATCTGAAATAGGAGCGACGTAAATTGAACAAATGTGATAGAATTTCGCTGAATTCTTATATTAACCGTAATATAAAATGATCTAATCGGGTCTCTGCTTGCCTTATCCTAGAAGTTTAGTATAACATTTTACTCGCCATTTCATGCGATTTGAGATGCCGCTTAGCCCAATACGCTATCTGAAATATGAGCGACGAAAGTTGAACAAATGTGATAGAATTTCGCTGGATTATTTTGTTAACCGGAATGTAAAATGATCTAATCTGGTCTCTGTTCGCCCTAGCCTAGAAGTTTAATAGTGGATTTTACTCGGCATTCCACGCGCTTTAAGATGCCGCCTATCCCAGAACGCTATTTGAAATAGGAGCGACCTAAATTGAACGAATGTGATAGAATTTTGCTGAATTCTTAAATTAACCATAATATAAAATGATCTAATCGGGTCTCTGCTTGCCCTACCCTAGAAGTTTAATAGTGCATTTTAGTCGCCATTTCATACGCTTTGAGATGCCGCTTCACCCAATACGCTATCTGAAATAGGAGTGACGTAAATTAAACAAATGTGATAGAATTCCCCTGAAATCTTAAATTAAACAAAATATAAAATGATCTAATCGGGTCTCTGTTTGCCTTATCCTAGAATTTTAATAGTGCATTGCACTCGTCATTTCATGCGCTTTGAGATGCCGCTACGCACAATAAGCTATCTGGAATAGCAGCGACGTAAATTGAACAAATGTGGTAGAATTACGCCGAATTCTTATATTAACCGTAATATAAAATGATCTAATCGGGTCTCTGTTTGCCTTATCCTAGAAGTTTAATAGTGCATTTTACTCGCCATTCCACGCGCTTTAAGATGCCGCCTATCCCAGAACGCTATCTGAAATAGGAGCGACCTAAATTGAACGAATGTGATAGAATTTTGCTGAATTCTTAAATTAACCATAATATAAAATGATCTAATCGGGTCTCTGTTTGCCTTATCCTAGAAGTTTGATAGTGCATTTCAGTCGCCATTTCATGCGCTTTGAGATGCCGCTTCGCCCAATACGCTATCTGAAATAGGAGTGACGTAAATTAATCAAATGTGATAGAATTTCCCTGAAATCTTATATTAAACAAAATATAAAATGATCTAATCGGGTCTCTGTTTGCCTTATCCTAGAATTTTAATAGTGCATTGCACTCGTCATTTCATGCGCTTTGAGATGCCGCTACGCACAATAAGCTATCTGGAATAGCAGCGACGTAAATTGAACAAATGTGATAGAATTACGCCGAATTCTTATATTAACCGTAATATAAAATGATCTAATCGGGTCTCTGTTTGCCTTATCCTAGAAGTTTAATAGTGCATTTTACTCGCCATTCCACGCACTTTATGATGCCGCCTAGCCCAGTACGCTACCTGAAATGGGAGCGACGTAAGTTGAACAAATGTGATAGAATTACGCTGAATTCTTATATTAACCGTAATATAAAATGATCTAATCGGGTCTCTGTTTGCCTTATCCTAGAAGTTTAATAGGGCATTTTACTCGCCATTTCATGCGCTTTGAAATGCCGCTTAGCCCTATACGCTATCTGAAATAGGAGCGACGTAAATTGAACAAGTGTGACAGAATTTCACTGAATTCTTAAATTAACCATAATATAAAATGATCTAATCGGGTCTCTGATTGCCCTATGATAGAAGTTTAGCAGTGCATTTTACTCGCCATTCCACGCGCTTTAAGATGCCGCCTAGCCCAGTACGCTATCTAAATTAGGAGCGACGTAAGTTGAACAAATGTGATAGAATTTCGCTCAATTCTTAAATTAACCATAATATAAAATGATCTAATCGGGTCTCTGTTTGCCCTACCCTAGAACTTTAATAGTGCATTTTACTCGTCATTTCATGCGCTTTGAGATGCCGCTTAGCCTAATACGCTATCTGAAATAGGAGCGATATAAGTGGAACAAATGTGATAGAATTTCGCTGAATTCTTTTATTAACCATAATGTAAAATGATCTAATCGGATCTCTGTTCGCCCTAGCCTAGAACTTTAATAGTGCATTTTATTCGCCATTTCATACGCTTTGAGATGCCGCTTTGCCCAATACGCTATCTGAAATAGGAGCGACGTAAATTGAAAAAATGTGATAGAATTTCGCTGAATTCTTTTATGAACCATAATGTAAAATGATCTAATCGGGTCTCTGTTCTCCCTAGCCTAGAAGTTTAATAGTGCATTTTATTCTCCATTTCATAAGCTTTGAGATGCCGCTTAGCCCAATACGCTATCTGAAATAGGAGCGACGTAAATTGAACAAATGCGATAGAATTTCCCTGAAATCTTATATTAAACAAAATATAAAATGATCTAATCGGGTCTCTGATTGCCCTATCTTAGAAGTTTAGTAGTGCATTTTACTCGCCATTCCACGCGCTTTAAGATTCCGCCTAGTCCACTACGCTACCTGAAGTAGGAGCGACGTAAGTGTGAACAAATGTGATAGAATTACGCTGAATTCTTATATTAACCGTAATATAAAATGATATAATCGGGTCTCTGTTTGCCCTATCATAGAAGTTTAATAGTGCATTTTACTCGCCATTTCATGTGCTTTAAGGTGCCGCATAGCCCAATACGCTATCTGGAATAGGAGCGACGTAAATTGAACAAATGTGATAGAATTTCCCTGAATTCTTATATTAACCTTAATGTAAAATGATCTAATCGGGTCTCTGTTCGCCCTACCATAGAAGTCTAATTGTGCATTTCAGTCGCCATTCCACGCGCTTTAAGATGCGGCCGAACCCAGTACGCTATCTGAAATAGGACCGACGTAAATTGAACAAATGTGATAGAATTTTGCTGAATTCATAAATTAACCATAATATAAAATGATTTAATCGGGTCTCTGTTCGCCCTACCGTAGAAGTCTACTAGTGCATTTTACTCGCCATTTCATGCTCTTTGAGATGCCGCCTAGCCCAATACGCTATCTGAAATAGGAGCGACGTAAGTTGAACAAATGTGATAGAATTTCGCTGAATTCTTTTATTAACCATAATGTAAAATGATCTGATCGGGTCTCTGTTCGCCCTAGCCTAGATGTTTAGAGTGCATTTCATTCGCCACTTCATGCGCTTTGAGATGCCGCTTAGCCGAATACGCTATCTGAATTAGGAGCGACGTAAATTGAACAAATGTGATACAAATTCCCTGAAATCTGATATTATACAAAATATAAAATGATCTAATCGAGTCTCTGATTGCCCTATCATAGAAGTTTAGTAGTGCATTTTACTCCCCATTCCACCCGCATTAAGATGCCGCCTAGCCCAGTACGCTATCGGAAATAGGAGCGACGTAAATTGAACAAGTGTGATAGAATTTCACTGAATTCTTAAATTAACCATAATATAAAATGATCTAATCGGGTCACTGATTGCCCTACCCTAGAAGTTTAATAGTGCATTTTACTTGCCATTTCATGCGCTTTGAGATGCCGCTTAGCCCAATACGCTATCTGAAATATGAGCGACGGAAATTGAACAAATGTGATAGAATTTCGCTGAATTCTTATATTAACCATAATATAAAATGATCTAATCGGGTATCTGTTTGCCTTATCCTAGAAGTTTAATAGTGCATTATACTCGCCATTTCATGCGCTTCGAGATGCCGCTTAACCCAACACGCTATCTGCAATAGGAGCGACGTAAATTGAACAAACGTGATAGAATTTTGCTGAATTCTTAAATTAACCATAGTACAAAATGATCTAATCGGGTCTCTGTTTGCCGTACCCTAGAAGTTTAATAGTGCATTTTGCTCGCCATTTCATGCGCTTTGAGATGCCGCTTAGCCCAATACGCTATCTGAAATAGGAGCGACGTAAGTTGAACAAATGTGATAGAATATCGCTGAATTCTTAAATTAACTATAATATAAAATGATCTAATCGGGTCACTGATTGCCCTACCCTAGAAGTTTAATAGTGCATTTTACTCGCCATTTCATGCGCTTTGAGATGCCGCTTAGCCCAATACGCTATCGGAAATATGAGCGACGTAAATTGAACAAATGTGATAGAATTTCGCTGAATTCTTATATTAACAAAAATATAAAATGATCTAATCGGGTCTCTGTTTGCCCTACCCTAGAAGTTTAATAGTGCATTTTGCACGCCATTTCATGCGCTTTGAGATGCCGCTTAGCCCAATACGCTATCTGAAATAGGAGCGACGTAAATTGAACAAATGTGATAGAATTTCGCTGAATTCTTAAATTAACTATAATATAAAAGGATCTAATCGGGTCACTGATTGCCCTATCATAGAAGTTTAACAGTGCATTTTGCTCGCCATTTCATGCGCTTTGAGATGCCGCTTAGCCCAATACGCTATCTGAAATAGGAGCGACGTAAATTGAACAAATGTGATAGAATTTCGCTGAATTCTTAAATTAACTATAATATAAAATTATCTAATCGGCTCACTGATTGCCCTATCATAGAAGTTTAATAGTGCATTTTACTCGCCATTCCACGCGCTTTAAGATGCCGGCCAGCCCAGTACACTATCTGAAATAGGAGCGACGTAATTTGAAGAAATGTGATTGAATTACGCTGAATTCTTATATTAACCGTAATATAAAATGATCTAATCGGGTCTCTGTTTGCCCTACCCGAGAAGTTTAATAGTCCATTTTATTCGCCATTTCATGCGCTTTGAGATGCCCGTTAGCCCAATACGCTAACTGAAATAGGAGCGACGTAAATAGAACAAATGTGATAGGATTTCCCTGAAATCTTATATTAAACAAAATATAAAATGATCTAATCGGGTCTCTGACTGCCCTATCATTGAAGTTTCACAGTGCATTTTACTAGCGATTCCACGCGCTTTAAGATGCCGCCTAGCCCAGTACGCTATCTGAAATAGGAGCGACGTAAATTCAACAAATGTGATAGAATCTTGCTGAATTCTTAAATTAACCATAATATAAAATGATCTAATCGGGTCACTGATTGCCCTACCCTAGAAGTTTAATAGTGCATTTTACTTGCCATTTCATGCGCTTTGAGATGCCGCTTAGCCCAATACGCTATCTGAAATATGAGCGACGTAAATTGAACAAATGTGATAGAATTTCGCTGAATTCTTATATTAACCATAATATAAAATGATCTAATCGGGTATCTGTTTGCCTTATCCTAGAAGTTTAATAGTGCATTATACTCGCCATTTCATGCGCTTCGAGATGCCGCTTAACCCAACACGCTATCTGCAATAGGAGCGACGTAAATTGAACAAACGTGATAGAATTTTGCTGAATTCTTAAATTAACCATAGTACAAAATGATCTAATCGGGTCTCTGTTTGCCGTACCCTAGAAGTTTAATAGTGCATTTCACTCGTCATTTCATGCGCTTTGAGATGCCGCTAAGCCCAGTACGCTATTTGAAGTAGGAGCGACTTAAATTGAACAAATGTGATAGAATTTCACTGAATTCTTATATTAACCAAAATATAAAATGATCTAAGCGGGTCTCTGTTCGCCCTACCATAGAAGTCTAATGGTGCACTTCACTCGCCATTTCATGCGCTTTGAGATACCGCTTAGCACAATACTCAATCTGAAATAGGAGCGACGTAAGTTGAATAAATGTGATAGAATTTCACTGAATTCTTTTATTAACCATAATGTAAAATGATCTGCTCGGGTCTCTGTTCGCCCTAGCCTAGAAGTTTAATAGTGCATTTCACTCGTCATTTCATGCGCTTTGAGATGCCGCTGTGCCCAATAAGCTATCTGTAATAGGAGCGACGTAAATTGAACAAATGTGATAGAATTTCGCTGAATTCTTATATTAACCAAAATATAAAATGATCTAATCGGGTCTCTGATTGCCCTATCATAGAATTTTAATAGTGCATTTTACTCGCCATTTCATGCACCTTGAAATGCCGCTTCACCCAATACGCTATCTGAAATAGGAGTGACGTAAATTAAACAAATGTGATAGAATTCCCCTGAAATCTTAAATTAAACAAAATATAAAATGATCTAATCGGGTCTCTGTTTGCCTTATCCTAGAATTTTAATAGTGCATTGCACTCGTCATTTCATGCGCTTTGAGATGCCGCTACGCACAATAAGCTATCTGGAATAGCAGCGACGTAAATTGAACAAATGTGATAGAATTACGCGGCATTCTTATATTAACCGTAATATAAAATGATCTAATCGGGTCTCTGTTTGCCTTATCCTAGAAGTTTAATAGTGCATTTTACTCGCCATTCCACGCGCTTTAAGATGCCGCCTATCCCAGAACGCTATCTGAAATAGGAGCGACCTAAATTGAACGAATGTGATAGAATTTTGCTGAATTCTTAAATTAACCATAATATAAAATGATCTAATCGGGTCTCTGTTTGCCTTATCCTAGAAGTTTGATAGTGCATTTTAGTCGCCATTTCATGCGCTTTGAGATGCCGCTTCGCCCAATACGCTATCTGAAATAGGAGTGACGTAAATTAATCAAATGTGATAGAATTTCCCTGAAATCTTATATTAAACAAAATATAAAATGATCTAATCGGGTCTCTGTTTGCCTTATCCTAGAATTTTAATAGTGCATTGCACTCGTCATTTCATGCGCTTTGAGATGCCGCTACGCACAATAAGCTATCTGGAATAGCAGCGACGTAAATTGAACAAATGTGATAGAATTACGCCGAATTCTTATATTAACCGTAATATAAAATGATCTAATCGGGTCTCTGCTTGCTTTATCCTAGAAGTTTAATAGTGCATTTTACTCGCCATTCCACGCACTTTATGATGCCGCCTATCCCAGTACGCTACCTGAAATAGGAGCGACGTAAGTTGAACAAATGTGATAGAATTACGCTGAATTCTTATATTAACCGTAATATAAAATGATCTAATCGGGTCTCTGTTTGCCTTATCCTAGAAGTTTAATAGGGCATTTTACTCGCCATTTCATGCGCTTTGAAATGCCGCTTAGCCCTATACGCTATCTGAAATAGGAGCGACGTAAATTGAACAAGTGTGACAGAATTTCACTGAATTCTTAAATTAACCATAATATAAAATGATCTAATCGGGTCTCTGATTGCCCTATGATAGAAGTTTAGCAGTGCATTTTACTCGCCATTCCACGCGCTGTAAGATGCCGCCTGGCCCAATACGCTACCTGAAATAGGAGCGACGTAATTTGAACAAATGTGATAGAATTTCGCTGAATTCTTTTATTAACCATAATGTACAATGATCTGATCGGGTCTCTGTTCGCCCTAGCCTAGAAGTTTAATAGTGCATTTCAGTCGTCATTTCATGCGCTTTGAGATTACGCTTCACCCAATACGCTATCTGAAATAGGAGCGACGTAAGTTGAACAAATGTGACAGAATTACGCTGGATTCTTATATTCACCTTAACGTAAAATGATCTATTCGGGTCTCTGTTCGCCCTACCCTAGAAGTATAATAGTGCATTTCTCTCGCCATTTCATGCGCTTTGAGATGCCGCCTAGCCCAATACGCTATCTGAAATAGGAGCGACGTAAATTGAACAAATGTGATAGAATTTCGTTGAATTCTTATATTAACCAAAATATAAAATGATCTAATCGGGTCTCTGATTGCCCTATCATAGAAGTTTAATAGTGCATTTTACTCGCCATTTCATGCGCCTTCAGATGCCGCTTAGCCCAATAAGCTATCTGAAACAGGAGCAACGTAAATTGAACAAATGTGATAGAATTTCCCTGAAATCTTATATTAAACAAAATATAAAATGATATAATCGGGTCTCTGATTGCCCTATCATAGAAGTTTAACAGTGCATTTCACTCGTCATTTCATGAACTTTGACATGCCGCTTAGCCCAATAAGCTATCTGAAATAGGAGCGACGTAAATTGAACAAATCAGATAGAATTTCCCTGAAATCTTATATTAAACAAAATATAAAATGAGCTAATCGGGTCTCTGATTGCCCTATCATAAAAGTTGAGCAGTGCATTTTACTCGCCATTCCACGCGCTTTAAGATGGCGCCTATCCCAGTACGCTATCTGAAATAGGAGCGACGTAAGTTGAACAAATGTGATAGAATTTCGCTGAATTCTTTTATTAACCATAATGTAAAATGATCTAATCGGGTCTCTGTTCGCCCTAGCCTAGAAGTTTAATAGTGCATTTTATTCGCCATTTCATGCGCTTTGAGATGCCGCCTAGCCCAATACGCTATCTGAAATAGGAGCGACGTAAATTGAACAAATGTGATAGAATTTCCTTGAAATCTTATATTAAACAAAATTTAAATGATGTAATCGGGTCTCTGATTACTGTATCATAGAAGTATAGTAGTGCATTTTACTCGCCCTTCCACGCGCTTTAAGATGCCGCCTAGCCCAGTACGCTATCTGAAATAGGAGCGACGTAAGATGAACAAATGTGATAGAATTACGCTGAATTCTTTTATTAACCATAATGTAAAATGTTCTCATCGGGTCTCTGTTCGCCCTAGCCTAGAAGTTTAACAGTGCATTTTATTCGCCATTTCATGCGCTTTGAGATGCCGCTTAGCCCAATACGCTATCTGAAATAGGAGCGACGTAAATTAAACAAATGTGATAGAATTTCGCTGAATTCTTATATTAACCAAAATATAAAATAATCTAATCGGGTCTCTGATTGCCCTATCATAGAAGTCTAGTAGTGCATTTTACTCGACATTCCACGCGCTTTAAGATGCCGCCTAGCCCAGTACGCTATCTGAAATAGGAGCGACGGAGGTTGAACAAATGTGATAGAATTACGCTGATCTCTTACATTAACCATAATGTAAAATGATCTAATCGGGTCTCTGATTGCCCTATCATAGAAGTTTAGTATTGCATATTACTCGCCATTCCACGCGCTTTAAGATGCCGCCTAGCCCAGTTCGCTATCTGAAATAGGAGCGACGTAAGTTGAACAAATGTGATAGAATTTCGCAGAATTCTTATATTAACCAAAATATAAAATGATCTAATCGGGTCTCTGATTGCCCTACCCTAGAAGTTTAATAGTGCATTTCACTCGGCATTTCATGCGCTTTGAGATGCCGCTTAGCCCAATACGCTATCTGAAATAGGAGCGACGTAAATTGAACAAATGTGATAGAATTTCGCTGAATTCTTAAATTAACTATAATATAAAATGATCTAATCGGGTTACTGATTGCCCTACCCTAGAAGTTTAATAGTGCATTTTACTCGCCATTTCATGCGCTTTGAGATGCCGCTTAGCCCAATACGCTATCTGAAATATGAGCGACGAAAGTTGAACAAATGTGATAGAATTTCGCTGAATTATTTTATTAACCAGAATGTAAAATGATCTAATCTGGTCTCTGTTCGCCCTAGCCTAGAAGTTTAATAGTGGATTTTACTCGGCATTCCACGCGCTTTCAGATGCCGCCTATCCCAGTACGCTATCTGAAATAGGAGCGACGTAAGTTGAAAAAATGTGATAGAGTTTCGCTGAATTCTTTTATGAACCATAATGTAAAATGATCTAATCGGGTCTCTGTTCTCCCTAGCCTAGAAGTTTAATAGTGCATTTTATTCTCCATTTCATGCGCTTTGAGATGCCGCTTAGCCCAATACGCTATCAGAAATAGGAGCGACGTAAATTGAACAAATACGATAGAATTTCCCTGAAATCTTATATTAAACAAAATATAAAATGATCTAATCGGGTCTCTGATTGTCCTATCATAGAAGTTTAGTAGTGCATTTTACTCGCGATTCCACGCGCTTTAAGATGCCGCCTAGCCCAGTACGCTACCTGAAGTAGGAGCGACGTAAGTGTGAACAAATGTGATAGAATTACGCTGAATTCTTATATAAACCGTAATATAAAATGATATAATCGGGTCTCTGTTTGCCCTATCATAGAAGTTTAATAGTGCATTTTACTCGCCATTTCATGTGCTTTAAGGTGCCGCATAGCCCAATACGCTATCTGGAATAGGAGCGACGTAAATTGAACAAATGTGATAGAATTTCCCTGAATTCTTATATTAACCTTAATGTAAAATGATCTAATCGGGTCTCTGTTCGCCCTACCATAGAAGTCTAATAGTGCATTTCACTCGCCATTTCATGCGCTTTGAGATGCCGCTTAGCACAATACGCTGTTTGAAATAGGGGCGACGTAAATTGAACAAATGTGATAGAATTACGCTGAATTCTTATATTAACCGTAATATAAAATCATCTAATCGGGTCTCTGTTTGCCTTATCCTAGAAGTTTAATAGTGCATTTTACTCGCCATTTCATGCGCTTTGAGATGCCGCTTAGCCCAATACGCTATCTGAAATAGGAGCGACGTAAATTGAACAAATGTGATAGAATTTCACTGAATTCTTATATTAACCAAAATATAAAATGATCTAATCGGGTCTCTGATTGCCCTAGCATAGAAGTTTAATAGTGCATTTTACTCGCCATTCCGCGCGCTTTAAGATGCCGCATAGCACAGTTCGCTATCTGAAACATGAGCGACGTAAATTGAACAAATGTGATAGAATTTCGCTGAATTCTTATATTAACCAAAATATAAAATGATCTAATCGGGTGTCTGTTTGCCTTATCCTAGAAGTTTAATAGTGCATTTTACTCGCCATTCCGCGCACTTTAAGATGCCGCCTAGCCCAGTACGCTACCTGAAATAGGAGCGACGTAAGTTGAACAAATGTGATAGAATTACGCTGAATTCTTATATTAACCGTAATATAAAATGATCTAATCGGGTCTCTGTTTGCCTTATCCTAGAAGTTTGATAGTGCATTTTACTCGCCATTTCATGCGCTTTGAGATGCCGCTTAGCCCAATACGCTATCTGAAATAGGAGCGACGTAAATTGAACAAATGTGATAGAATTTTGCTGAATGCTTAAATTAACCACAATATAAACTGATCTAATCGGGTCTCTGTTTGCCCTACCCTAGTAGTTTAATTGTGCATTTTACTCGCAATTTCATGCGCTTTGAGATGCAGCTTATCCCAATACGCTATCTGAAATAGGAGCGACGTAAGTTGAACAAATGTGATAGAATTTCGCTGAATTCTTATATGAACCAAAATATAAAATGATCTAATCGGGTCTCTGTTTGCCTTATCCTAGAAGTTTAGTATTGCATTTTACTCGCCATTTCATGCGCTTTGAGATGCCGTTTAGCCCAACACGCTATCTGAAATAGGAGCGACGTAAATTGAACAAATGTGATAGAATTTTGCTGAATGCTTAAATTAACCACAATATAAAATGATCTAATCGGGTCTCTGTTTTCCCTACCCTAGTAGTTTAATTGTGCATTTTACTCGCCATTTCATGCGCTTTGAGATGCCGCTTATCCCAATACGCTATCTGAAATAGGAGCGACGTAAGTTGAACAAATGTGATAGAATTTCGCTGAATTCTTATATGAACCAAAATATAAAATGATCTAATCGGGTCTCTGTTTGCCTTATCCTAGAAGTTTAGTATTGCATTTTACTCGCCATTTCATGCGCTTTGAGATGCCGCTTAGCCCAACACGCTATCTGAAATAGGAGCGACGTAAATTGAACAAATGTGATAGAATTTCCCTGAAATCTTATATTAAACAAAATATAAAATGATCTAATCGGGTCTCTGATTGCCCTATCATTGAAGTTTAGTAGTGCATTCTACTCGCCATTCCACGCGCTTTAAGATGCCGCATAGCCCACTACGCTATCTGAAATAGGAGCGACGTAAATTGAACAAATGTGATAAAATTTTGCTGACATCTTAAATTAACCATAATATAAAATGATCTAATCGGGTCTCTGTTTGCCTTATCCTAGAAGTTTAATAGGGCATTTTACTCGCCATTTCATGCGCTTTGAGATGCCGCTAAGCCCAGTACGCTATTTGAAGTAGGAGCGACTTAAATTGAACAAATGTGATAGAATTTCACTGAATTCTTATATTAACCAAAATATAAAATGATCTAAGCGGGTCTCTGTTCGCCCTACCATAGAAGTCTAATGGTGCACTTCACTCGCCATTTCATGCGCTTTGAGATACCGCTTAGCACAATACTCAATCTGAAATAGGAGCGACGTAAGTTGAATAAATGTGATAGAATTTCACTGAATTCTTTTATTAACCATAATGTAAAATGATCTGCTCGGGTCTCTGTTCGCCCTAGCCTAGAAGTTTAATAGTGCATTTCACTCGTCATTTCATGCGCTTTGAGATGCCGCTGTGCCCAATAAGCTATCTGTAATAGGAGCGACGTAAATTGAACAAATGTGATAGAATTTCGCTGAATTCTTATATTAACCAAAATATAAAATGATCTAATCGGGTCTCTGATTGCCCTATCATAGAATTTTAATAGTGCATTTTACTCGCCATTTCATGCACCTTGAAATGCCGCTTCACCCAATACGCTATCTGAAATAGGAGTGACGTAAATTAAACAAATGTGATAGAATTCCCCTGAAATCTTAAATTAAACAAAATATAAAATGATCTAATCGGGTCTCTGTTTGCCTTATCCTAGAATTTTAATAGTGCATTGCACTCGTCATTTCATGCGCTTTGAGATGCCGCTACGCACAATAAGCTATCTGGAATAGCAGCGACGTAAATTGAACAAATGTGATAGAATTACGCCGAATTCTTATATTAACCGTAATATAAAATGATCTAATCGGGTCTCTGTTTGCCTTATCCTAGAAGTTTAATAGTGCATTTTACTCGCCATTCCACGCGCTTTAAGATGCCGCCTATCCCAGAACGCTATCTGAAATAGGAGCGACCTAAATTGAACGAATGTGATAGAATTTTGCTGAATTCTTAAATTAACCATAATATAAAATGATCTAATCGGGTCTCTGTTTGCCTTATCCTAGAAGTTTGATAGTGCATTTTAGTCGCCATTTCATGCGCTTTGAGATGCCGCTTCGCCCAATACGCTATCTGAAATAGGAGTGACGTAAATTAATCAAATGTGATAGAATTTCCCTGAAATCTTATATTAAACAAAATATAAAATGATCTAATCGGGTCTCTGTTTGCCTTATCCTAGAATTTTAATAGTGCATTGCACTCGTCATTTCATGCGCTTTGAGATGCCGCTACGCACAATAAGCTATCTGGAATAGCAGCGACGTAAATTGAACAAATGTGATGGAATTACGCCGAATTCTTATATTAACCGTAATATAAAATGATCTAATCGGGTCTCTGCTTGCTTTATCCTAGAAGTTTAATAGTGCATTTTACTCGCCATTCCACGCACTTTATGATGCCGCCTATCCCAGTACGCTACCTGAAATAGGAGCGACGTAAGTTGAACAAATGTGATAGAATTACGCTGAATTCTTATATTAACCGTAATATAAAATGATCTAATCGGGTCTCTGTTTGCCTTATCCTAGAAGTTTAATAGGGCATTTTACTCGCCATTTCATGCGCTTTGAGATGCCGCTAAGCACAATAAGTTATCTGTAATGGGAGCGACGTAAATTGAACAAATGTGATAGAATTTCGCTGAATTCTTATATTAACCAAAATATAAAATGATCTAATCGGGTCTCTGATTGCCCTATCATAGAAGTTTAGTATTGCATATTACTCGCCATTCCACGCGCTTTAAGATGCCGCCTAGCCCAGTTCGCTATCTGAAATAGGAGCGACGTAAGTTGAACAAATGTGATAGAATTTCGCTGTATTCTTTTATTAACCATAATGTACAATGATCTAATCGGGTCTCTGATTGCCCTATCATAGAAGTTTAGTAGTGCATTTTACTAGCCATTCCACGAGCTTTAAGATGCCGCCTAGCACAGTACGCTATCTGAAATAGGAGCGACGTAAGTTGAACAAATGTGATAGAATTTTGCTGAATTCTTAAATTAACCATAATATAAAATGATCTGATCGGGTCTCTGTTTGCCCTAGCCTAGAAGTTTAATAGTGGATTTTACTCGGCATTCCACGCGCTTTCAGATGCCGCCTATCCCAGTACGCTATCTGAAATAGGAGCGACGTAAGTTGAAAAAATGTGATAGAGTTTCGCTGAATTCTTTTATGAACCATAATGTAAAATGATCTAATCGGGTCTCTGTTCTCCCTAGCCTAGAAGTTTAATAGTGCATTTTATTCTCCATTTCATGCGCTTTGAGATGCCGCTTAGCCCAATACGCTATCAGAAATAGGAGCGACGTAAATTGAACAAATACGATAGAATTTCCCTGAAATCTTATATTAAACAAAATATAAAATGATCTAATCGGGTCTCTGATTGTCCTATCATAGAAGTTTAGTAGTGCATTTTACTCGCGATTCCACGCGCTTTAAGATGCCGCCTAGCCCAGTACGCTACCTGAAGTAGGAGCGACGTAAGTGTGAACAAATGTGATAGAATTACGCTGAATTCTTATATAAACCGTAATATAAAATGATATAATCGGGTCTCTGTTTGCCCTATCATAGAAGTTTAATAGTGCATTTTACTCGCCATTTCATGTGCTTTAAGGTGCCGCATAGCCCAATACGCTATCTGGAATAGGAGCGACGTAAATTGAACAAATGTGATAGAATTTCCCTGAATTCTTATATTAACCTTAATGTAAAATGATCTAATCGGGTCTCTGTTCGCCCTACCATAGAAGTCTAATAGTGCATTTCACTCGCCATTTCATGCGCTTTGAGATGCCGCTTAGCACAATACGCTGTTTGAAATAGGGGCGACGTAAATTGAACAAATGTGATAGAATTACGCTGAATTCTTATATTAACCGTAATATAAAATCATCTAATCGGGTCTCTGTTTGCCTTATCCTAGAAGTTTAATAGTGCATTTTACTCGCCATTTCATGCGCTTTGAGATGCCGCTTAGCCCAATACGCTATCTGAAATAGGAGCGACGTAAATTGAACAAATGTGATAGAATTTCACTGAATTCTTATATTAACCAAAATATAAAATGATCTAATCGGGTCTCTGATTGCCCTAGCATAGAAGTTTAATAGTGCATTTTACTCGACATTTCATGCGCTTTGAGGTGCCGCTTAGCCCAATACGCTATCTGAAATAGGAGCGACGTAAATTGAACAAATGTGATAGAATTTCGTTGAATTCTTAAATTAACCATAATATACAATGATCTAATCGGGTCTCTGTTCGCCCTAGCCTAGAAGTTTAATAGTGCATTTTACTCGCCCTTCCACGCGCTTTAAGATGCCGCCTAGCCCAGTACGGTATCTCAAGCAGGTGCGGCGTAAGTTGAACAAATGTGATAGAATTACGCTGAATTCTTATATTAACCGTAATATAAAATGATCTAATCGGGTCTCTGTTTGCCTTATCCTAGAAGTTTGATAGTGCATTTTACTCGCCATTTCATGCGCTTTGAGATGCCGCTTAGCCCAATACGCTATCTGAAATAGGAGCGACGTAAATTGAACAAATGTGATAGAATTTTGCTGAATGCTTAAATTAACCACAATATAAACTGATCTAATCGGGTCTCTGTTTGCCCTACCCTAGTAGTTTAATTGTGCATTTTACTCGCAATTTCATGCGCTTTGAGATGCAGCTTATCCCAATACGCTATCTGAAATAGGAGCGACGTAAGTTGAACAAATGTGATAGAATTTCGCTGAATTCTTATATGAACCAAAATATAAAATGATCTAATCGGGTCTCTGTTTGCCTTATCCTAGAAGTTTAGTATTGCATTTTACTCGCCATTTCATGCGCTTTGAGATGCCGTTTAGCCCAACACGCTATCTGAAATAGGAGCGACGTAAATTGAACAAATGTGATAGAATTTTGCTGAATGCTTAAATTAACCACAATATAAAATGATCTAATCGGGTCTCTGTTTTCCCTACCCTAGTAGTTTAATTGTGCATTTTACTCGCCATTTCATGCGCTTTGAGATGCCGCTTATCCCAATACGCTATCTGAAATAGGAGCGACGTAAGTTGAACAAATGTGATAGAATTTCGCTGAATTCTTATATGAACCAAAATATAAAATGATCTAATCGGGTCTCTGTTTGCCTTATCCTAGAAGTTTAGTATTGCGTTTTACTCGCCATTTCATGCGCTTTGAGATGCCGCTTAGCCCAACACGCTATCTGAAATAGGAGCGACGTAAATTGAACAAATGTGATAGAATTTCCCTGAAATCTTATATTAAACAAAATATAAAATGATCTAATCGGGTCTCTGATTGCCCTATCATTGAAGTTTAGTAGTGCATTCTACTCGCCATTCCACGCGCTTTAAGATGCCGCATAGCCCACTACGCTATCTGAAATAGGAGCGACGTAAATTGAACAAATGTGATAAAATTTTGCTGACATCTTAAATTAACCAATATATAAAATGATCTAATCGGGTCTCTGTTTGCCTTATCCTAGAAGTTTAATAGGGCATTTTACTCGCCATTTCATGCGCTTTGAAATGCCGCTTAGCCCAATACGCTATCTGAAATAGGAGCGACGTAAATTGAACAAGTGTGAAAGAATTTCACTGAATTCTTAAATTAACCATAATATAAAATGATCTAATCAGGTATCTGTTTGACCTACCCTAGAAGTTTAATAGTGCATTTTACTCGCCATTTCATGTGCTTTGAGATGCCGCTTAGCCCAATACGCTATCTGAAATAGGAGCGACGTAAATTGAACAAATGTGATAGAATTTTGCTGAATTCTTAAATTAACCATAATATTAGATGATGTAATCGGGTCTCTGCTTGCCCTACCCTAGAAGATTAATAGTGCATTTTACTCGCCATTTCATGCGCTTTGAGATGCCGCTTAGCCCAATACGCTATCTGAAATAGGAGCGACGTAAATTGAACAAATGTGATAGAATTTCACTGAATTCTTATATTAACCTTAATGTAAAATGATCTAATCGTGTCTCTGTTCGCCCTACCATAGAAGTCTAATAGTGCATTTCACTCGCCATTTCATGCGCTTTGAGATGCCGCTTAGCACAATACGCTATTTGAAATAGGGGCGACGTAAATTGAACAAATGTGATAGAATTACGCTGAATTCTTATATTAACCGTAATATAAAATGATCTAATCGGGTCTCTGTTTGCCTTATCCTAGAAGATTAATAGTGCATTTTACTCGCCATTTCATGCGCTTTGAGATGCCGCTTAGCCCAATACGCTATCTGAAATAGGAGCGACGTAAGTTCGACAAATGTGATAGAATTTCGCTGAAATCTTATATTAACCAAAATATAAAATGATCTAATCGGGTCTCTGTTTGCCTTATCCGAGAAGTTTAGTATTGCATTTTACTCGCCATTGCATGCGCTTTGAGATGCCGCTTAGCCCAATACGCTATCTGAAATAGGAGCGACGTAAATTGAACAAATGTGATAGAATTTCCCTGAAATCTTATATTAAACAAAATATAAAATGATCTAATCGGGTCTCTGATTGCCCTATCATAGAAGTTTAGTAGTGCATTCTACTCGCCATTCCACGCGCTTTAAGATGCCGCCTAGCCCAGTACGCTATCTGAAATAGGAGCGACGTAAATTGAACAAATGTGATAGAATTTTGCTGAATTCTTAAATTAACCATAATATAAAATGATCTAATCGGGTCTCTGTACGCCCTACCATAGAAATCTAATAGTGCATTTTACTCGCCATTTCATGCGCTTTGAGATGCCGCTTAGCCCAATACGCTATCTGAAATAGGAGCGACGTAAGTTGAACAAATGTGATAGAATTTCCCTGAAATCTTATATTAAACAAAATATAAAATGATCTAATCGGGTCTCTGATTGCCCTATCATAGAAGTTTAGTAGTGCATTCTACTCGCCATTCCACGCGCTTTAAGATGCCGCCTAGCCCAGTACGCTATCTGAAATAGGAGCGACGTAAATTGAACAAATGTGATAAAATTTTGCTGACATCTTAAATTAACCATAATTTAAAATGATCTGATCGGGTCTCTGTTCGCCCTAGCCTAGAAGTTTAAGAGTGCATTTTATTCGACATTTCATGCGCTTTGAGATGCCGCTTAGCCGAGTACGCTATCTGAAATAGGAGCGACGTAAATTGAACAAATGCGATAGAATTTCCCTGAAATCTTATATTAAACAAAATATCAACTGATCTAATCGGGGCTCTGATTGCCCTATCATAGAAGTTTAATAGTGCATTTTACTCGCCATTCCACGCGCTTTATGATGCCGCCTAGCCCAGTACGGTATCTGAAATAGGAGCTACGTAAGTTGAACAAATGTGATAGAATTACGCTGAATTCTTATATTAACCGTAATATAAAATGATGTAATCGGGCCTCTGTTTGCCCTATCATAGAAGTTTGATAGTGCATTTTACTCGCCATTTCATGTGCTTTAAGCTGCCGCATAGCCCAATACGCTATCTGGAATAGGAGCGACGTAAATTGAACAAATGTGATAGAATTTTGCTGAGTTCTTAAATTAACGATAATATTAGATGATGTAATCGGGTCTCTGCTTGCCCTACCCTAGAAGTTTAATAGTGCATTTTACTCGCCATTTCATGCGCTTTGAGATGCCGCTTAGCCCAATACGCTATCTGAAATAGGAGCGACGTAAATTGAACAAATGCGATAGAATTTCCCTAAAACCTTATATTAAACAAAATATAAAATGATCTAATCGGGTCTCTGATTGCCCTATCATAGAAGTTTAGTAGTGCATTTTACTCGCCATTCCACGCGCTTTAAGATGCCGCCTAGCCCAGTACGCTACCTGAAATAGGAGCGACGTAAGTTGAACAAATGTGATAGAATTACGCTGAATTCTTATATTAACCGTAATATGAAATGATATAATCGGGTCTCTGTTTGCCCTATCATAGAAGTTTAATAGTGCATTTCACTCGCCATTTCATGCGCTTTGAGATGCCGCTTAGCCCAATACGCTATCTGAAATAGGAGCGACGTAAATTGAACAAATGTGATAGAATTTTGCTGAATTCTTAAATTAACCATAATATAAAATGATCTAATCGGGTCTCTGATTGCCCTATCATAGAAGTTTAGTAGTGCATTTTACTCGCCATTCCACGCGCTTTAAGATGCCGCCTAGCCCAGTACGCTATCGGAAATAGGAGCGACGTAAATTGAACAAATGTGATAGAATTTCCCTGAATTCTTATATTAACATTAATGTAAAATGATCTAATCGGGTCTCCGTTCGCCCTATCCTTGAAGTTTAATAGTGCATTTCACTCGTCATTTCATGCGCTTTGAGATGCCGCTTAGCCCTATAAGCTATCTGAAATAGGAGCGACGTAAATTGAACAAATGTGATAGAATTTCGCTGAATTCTTATATTAACCAAAATATAAAATGATCTAATCGGGTCTCTGATTGCCCTATCATAGAAGTTTAATAGTGCATTTTACTCGCCATTCCACGCGCTTTAAGATGCCGCCTAGCCCAGTACGCTATCTGAAATAGGAGCGACGTAAATTGAACAAATGTGATAGAATTTCGTTGAATTCTTAAATTAACCATAATATACAATGATCTAATCGGGTCTCTGTTCGCCCTAGCCTAGAAGTTTAATAGTGCATTTTACTCGCCCTTCCACGCGCTTTAAGATGCCGCCTAGCCCAGTACGGTATCTCAAGCAGGTGCGGCGTAAGTTGAACAAATGTGATAGAATTACGCTGAATTCTTATATTAACCGTAATATAAAATGATCTAATCGGGTCTCTGTTTGCCTTATCCTAGAAGTTTGATAGTGCATTTTACTCGCCATTTCATGCGCTTTGAGATGCCGCTTAGCCCAATACGCTATCTGAAATAGGAGCGACGTAAATTGAACAAATGTGATAGAATTTTGCTGAATGCTTAAATTAACCACAATATAAACTGATCTAATCGGGTCTCTGTTTGCCCTACCCTAGTAGTTTAATTGTGCATTTTACTCGCAATTTCATGCGCTTTGAGATGCAGCTTATCCCAATACGCTATCTGAAATAGGAGCGACGTAAGTTGAACAAATGTGATAGAATTTCGCTGAATTCTTATATGAACCAAAATATAAAATGATCTAATCGGGTCTCTGTTTGCCTTATCCTAGAAGTTTAGTATTGCATTTTACTCGCCATTTCATGCGCTTTGAGATGCCGTTTAGCCCAACACGCTATCTGAAATAGGAGCGACGTAAATTGAACAAATGTGATAGAATTTTGCTGAATGCTTAAATTAACCACAATATAAAATGATCTAATCGGGTCTCTGTTTTCCCTACCCTAGTAGTTTAATTGTGCATTTTACTCGCCATTTCATGCGCTTTGAGATGCCGCTTATCCCAATACGCTATCTGAAATAGGAGCGACGTAAGTTGAACAAATGTGATAGAATTTCGCTGAATTCTTATATGAACCAAAATATAAAATGATCTAATCGGGTCTCTGTTTGCCTTATCCTAGAAGTTTAGTATTGCGTTTTACTCGCCATTTCATGCGCTTTGAGATGCCGCTTAGCCCAATACGCTATCTGAAATAGGAGCGACGTAAATTGAACAAATGTGATAGAATTTCCCTGAAATCTTATATTAAACAAAATATAAAATGATCTAATCGGGTCTCTGATTGCCCTATCATTGAAGTTTAGTAGTGCATTTTACTCGCCATTCCACGCGCTTTAAGATGCCGCATAGCCCACTACGCTATCTGAAATAGGAGCGACGTAAATTGAACAAATGTGATAAAATTTTGCTGACATCTTAAATTAACCAATATATAAAATGATCTAATCGGGTCTCTGTTTGCCTTATCCTAGAAGTTTAATAGGGCATTTTACTCGCCATTTCATGCGCTTTGAAATGCCGCTTAGCCCAATACGCTATCTGAAATAGGAGCGACGTAAATTGAACAAGTGTGAAAGAATTTCACTGAATTCTTAAATTAACCATAATATAAAATGATCTAATCAGGTATCTGTTTGACCTACCCTAGAAGTTTAATAGTGCATTTTACTCGCCATTTCATGTGCTTTGAGATGCCGCTTAGCCCAATACGCTATCTGAAATAGGAGCGACGTAAATTGAACAAATGTGATAGAATTTTGCTGAATTCTTAAATTAACCATAATATTAGATGATGTAATCGGGTCTCTGCTTGCCCTACCCTAGAAGATTAATAGTGCATTTTACTCGCCATTTCATGCGCTTTGAGATGCCGCTTAGCCCAATACGCTATCTGAAATAGGAGCGACGTAAATTGAACAAATGTGATAGAATTTCACTGAATTCTTATATTAACCTTAATGTAAAATGATCTAATCGTGTCTCTGTTCGCCCTACCATAGAAGTCTAATAGTGCATTTCACTCGCCATTTCATGCGCTTTGAGATGCCGCTTAGCACAATACGCTATTTGAAATAGGGGCGACGTAAATTGAACAAATGTGATAGAATTACGCTGAATTCTTATATTAACCGTAATATAAAATGATCTAATCGGGTCTCTGTTTGCCTTATCCTAGAAGATTAATAGTGCATTTTACTCGCCATTTCATGCGCTTTGAGATTCCGCTTAGCCCAATACGCTATCTGAAATAGGAGCGACGTAAGTTCGACAAATGTGATAGAATTTCGCTGAAATCTTATATTAACCAAAATATAAAATGATCTAATCGGGTCTCTGTTTGCCTTATCCGAGAAGTTTAGTATTGCATTTTACTCGCCATTGCATGCGCTTTGAGATGCCGCTTAGCCCAATACGCTATCTGAAATAGGAGCGACGTAAATTGAACAAATGTGATAGAATTTCCCTGAAATCTTATATTAAACAAAATATAAAATGATCTAATCGGGTCTCTGATTGCCCTATCATAGAAGTTTAGTAGTGCATTCTACTCGCCATTCCACGCGCTTTAAGATGCCGCCTAGCCCAGTACGCTATCTGAAATAGGAGCGACGTAAATTGAACAAATGTGATAGAATTTTGCTGAATTCTTAAATTAACCATAATATAAAATGATCTAATCGGGTCTCTGTACGCCCTACCATAGAAATCTAATAGTGCATTTTACTCGCCATTTCATGCGCTTTGAGATGCCGCTTAGCCCAATACGCTATCTGAAATAGGAGCGACGTAAGTTGAACAAATGTGATAGAATTTCCCTGAAATCTTATATTAAACAAAATATAAAATGATCTAATCGGGTCTCTGATTGCCCTATCATAGAAGTTTAGTAGTGCATTCTACTCGCCATTCCACGCGCTTTAAGATGCCGCCTAGCCCAGTACGCTATCTGAAATAGGAGCGACGTAAATTGAACAAATGTGATAAAATTTTGCTGACATCTTAAATTAACCATAATTTAAAATGATCTGATCGGGTCTCTGTTCGCCCTAGCCTAGAAGTTTAAGAGTGCATTTTATTCGACATTTCATGCGCTTTGAGATGCCGCTTAGCCGAGTACGCTATCTGAAATAGGAGCGACGTAAATTGAACAAATGCGATAGAATTTCCCTGAAATCTTATATTAAACAAAATATCAACTGATCTAATCGGGGCTCTGATTGCCCTATCATAGAAGTTTAATAGTGCATTTTACTCGCCATTCCACGCGCTTTATGATGCCGCCTAGCCCAGTACGGTATCTGAAATAGGAGCTACGTAAGTTGAACAAATGTGAT
Organism: Macropis europaea; assembly: GCA_916610135.2. Lineage (NCBI taxonomy): Eukaryota > Metazoa > Arthropoda > Insecta > Hymenoptera > Melittidae > Macropis > Macropis europaea. The sequence goes on along the minus strand of CAKAJE020001443.1, from coordinate 78,529 downwards.
AGAATTACGCTGAATTCTTATATTAACCGTAATATAAAATGATGTAATCGGGCCTCTGTTTGCCCTATCATAGAAGTTTGATAGTGCATTTTACTCGCCATTTCATGTGCTTTAAGCTGCCGCATAGCCCAATACGCTATCTGGAATAGGAGCGACGTAAATTGAACAAATGTGATAGAATTTTGCTGAGTTCTTAAATTAACGATAATATTAGATGATGTAATCGGGTCTCTGCTTGCCCTACCCTAGAAGTTTAATAGTGCATTTTACTCGCCATTTCATGCGCTTTGAGATGCCGCTTAGCCCAATACGCTATCTGAAATAGGAGCGACGTAAATTGAACAAATGCGATAGAATTTCCCTAAAACCTTATATTAAACAAAATATAAAATGATCTAATCGGGTCTCTGATTGCCCTATCATAGAAGTTTAGTAGTGCATTTTACTCGCCATTCCACGCGCTTTAAGATGCCGCCTAGCCCAGTACGCTACCTGAAATAGGAGCGACGTAAGTTGAACAAATGTGATAGAATTACGCTGAATTCTTATATTAACCGTAATATGAAATGATATAATCGGGTCTCTGTTTGCCCTATCATAGAAGTTTAATAGTGCATTTCACTCGCCATTTCATGCGCTTTGAGATGCCGCTTAGCCCAATACGCTATCTGAAATAGGAGCGACGTAAATTGAACAAATGTGATAGAATTTTGCTGAATTCTTAAATTAACCATAATATAAAATGATCTAATCGGGTCTCTGATTGCCCTATCATAGAAGTTTAGTAGTGCATTTTACTCGCCATTCCACGCGCTTTAAGATGCCGCCTAGCCCAGTACGCTATCGGAAATAGGAGCGACGTAAATTGAACAAATGTGATAGAATTTCCCTGAATTCTTATATTAACATTAATGTAAAATGATCTAATCGGGTCTCCGTTCGCCCTATCCTTGAAGTTTAATAGCGCATTTCACTCGTCATTTCATGCGCTTTGAGATGCCGCTTAGCCCTATAAGCTATCTGAAATAGGAGCGACGTAAATTGAACAAATGTGATAGAATTTCGCTGAATTCTTATATTAACCAAAATATAAAATGATCTAATCGGGTCTCTGATTGCCCTATCATAGAAGTTTAATAGTGCATTTTACTCGCCATTCCACGCGCTTTAAGATGCCGCCTAGCCCAGTACGCTATCTGAAATAGGAGCGACGTAAATTGAACAAGTGTGATAGAATTTTGCTGAATTCTTAAATTAACCATAATATAAAATGATCTAATCGGGTCTCTGTTCGCCCTACCATAGAAGTCTAATAGTGCATTTCAGTCGCCATTCCACGCGCTTTGAGATGCCGCCGAGCCCAATACGCTATCTGAAATAGGAGCGACGTAAATTGAACAGATGTGATAAAATTTAGCTGACATCTTAAATTAACCATAATATAAAATGATCTAATCGGGTCTCTGTTTGCTGAACCCTAGAAGTTTAATAGCGCATTTTACTCGCCATTTCATGCGCCTTCAGATGCCTCTTAGCCCAATACGCTATCTGAAATAGGAGCGATGTAAATTGAACAAATGTGATAGAATTTCCCTGAAATCTTTTATGAACCATAATGTAATATGATCTGATCGGGTCTCTGTATGCCTTACCCTAGAAGTTTAATAGTGCATTTTACTCGCCATTTCATGCGCTTTGAGGTGCCGCCTAGCCCAATACGCTATCTGAAATAGGAGCGATGTAAATTGAACAAATGTGATAGAATTTCCCTGAATTCTTATATTAAGCTTAATGTAAAATGATCTAATCGGGTCTCTGTTCGCCCTACCCTAGAAGTTTAATAGTGCATTTCACACCTCATTTCATGCGCTTTGAGATGCCGCTTAGCTCAATAAGCTATCTGAAATAGGAGCGACGTAAATTGAATAAATGTGATAGAATTTCGCTGATTTCTTATATTAACCAAAATATAAAATGATCTAATCGGGTCTCTGATTGCCCTATCATAGAAGTTTAATAGTGCATTTTACTCGCCATTCCACGCGCTTTAAGGTGCCGCCTTGCCCAGTACGCTATCTGAAATAGGAACGACGTAAATTGAACAAGTGTGATAGAATTTCGCTGAATCCTTATATTAACCAAAATATAAAATGATCTAATCGGGTCTCTTATTGCCCTATCATAGAAGTTTCATAGTGCATTTTACTCGCCCTTCCACGCGCTTTAATATGCCGTCTAGCCCAGTACGCTATCTGAAATAGGAGCGGCGTAAGTTGAACAAATGTGATACTATTACGCTGAATTCTTATATTATCCATAATATAAAATGATATAATCAGGTCTGTGCTTGCGTTACCCTAGAAGTTTAATAGTGCATTTTACTCGCCATTTCATGCGCTTTGTGATGCCGCTTAGCCCAATACGCTATCTGAAATAGGAGCGACGTAAATTGAACAAATGTGATAGAATTTCGCTGAATTCTTTAATTAACTATAATATAAAATTATCTAATCGGGTCTCTGTTCGCCCTACCCTAGAAGCTTAATAGTGCATTTCACTCGTCATTTCATGCGCTTTCAGATGCCGCTTAGCCCAATACGCTATCTGAAATAGGAGCGACGTAAATTGAACAAATGTGATAGAATTTCGCTGAATTCTTTTATTAACAATAATGTAAAATGATCTAATCGGGTCTCTGATTGCCCTTTCATAGAAGTTTAGTAGTGCATTCTACTCGCCATTCCACGCGCTTTAAGATGCCGCCTAGCCCAGTACGCTATCTGAAATAGCCGCGACGTAAATTGAACAAATGTGATAGAATTTTGCTGAATTCTTAAATTAACCATAATATAAAATGATCTAATCGGGTCTCTGTACGCCCTACCATAGAAATCTAATAGTGCATTTTACTCGCCATTTCATGCGCTTTGAGATGCCGCTTAGCCCAATACGCTATCTGAAATAGGAGCGACGTAAGTTGAACAAATGTGATAGAATTTCCCTGAATTCTTATATTAAGCTTAATGTAAAATGATCTAATCGGGTCTCTGTTCGCCCTACCCTAGAAGTTTAACAGTGCATTTCACTCCTCATTTCATGCGCTTTGAGATGCCGCTTAGCTCAATAAGCTATCTGAAATAGGAGCGACGTAAATTGAATAAATGTGATAGAATTTCGCTGAATTCTTATATTAACCAAAATATAAAATGATCTAATCGGGTCTCTGATTGCCCTATCATAGGAGTTTAATAGTGCATTTTACTCGCCATTTCATGCGCCTTCAGATGCCGCTTAGCCCAATACGCTATCTGAAACAGGAGCGACGTAAATTGAACAAGTGTGATAGAATTTCGCTGAATCCTTATATTAACCAAAATATAAAATGATCTAATCGGGTCTCTTATTGCCCTATCATAGAAGTTACATAGTGCATTTTACTCGCCCTTCCACGCGCTTTAAGATGCCGTCTAGCCCAGTACGCTATCTGAAATAGGAGCGGCGTAAGTTGAACAAATGTGATACTATTACGCTGAATTCTTATATTATCCATAATATAAAATGATATAATCAGGTCTGTGCTTGCGTTACCCTAGAAGTTTAATAGTGCATTTTACTCGCCATTTCATGCGCTTTGAGATGCCGCTTAGCCCAATACGCTATCTGAAATAGGAGCGACGTAAATTGAACAAATGTGATAGAATTTCGCTGAATTCTTTAATTAACTATAATATAAAATTATCTAATCGGGTCTCTGTTCGCCCTACCCTAGAAGCTTAATAGTGCATTTGACTCGTCATTTCATGCGCTTTCAGATGCCGCTTAGCCCAATACGCTATCTGAAATAGGAGCGACGTAAATTGAACAAATGTGATAGAATTTCACTGAATTCTTTTATTAACCATAATGTAAAATGATCTAATCGGGTCTCTGTTCGCCCTAGCCGAGAAGTTTAATAGTGCATTTTATTCGCCACTTCATGCGCTTTGAGATGCCGCTTAGCCCAATACGCTATCTAAAATAGGAGCGTCGTAAGTTGAACAAATGTTATAGGGTTTCGCTGAATTCTTATATTAACCAAAATATAAAATGGTCTAATCTGGTCTCTGATTGCCCTATCATAGAAGGCTAATAGTGCATTTTACTCGCTATTCCACGCGCTTTAATATGCCGGCTAGCCCAGTAGGCTACCTGAAATAGGAGTGACGTAAATTGCACAAATGTGATAGAATTACGCTTAATTCTTACATTAACCGTAATATAAAATGACCTAATCGGTTCTCTCTTTCCCTTACCCTAGAAGTTTGATAGTGCATTTCACTGGTCATTTCATGCGCTTTGAGATGCCGCTTAGCCCAATACACTATCTGAAATAGGAGCGACGTAAATTTAACAAATGTGATAGAATTTCGCTGAATTCTTTTATCAACCATAATGTAAAATGATCTAATCCTGTCTCTGTTCGCCCTAGCCTAGAAGTTTAATAGTGGATGTTACTCGCCATTCCACGCGCATTAAGATGCCGCCTAGCCCAGTACGCTATCTGAAATAGGAGCGACCTAAATTGAACAAATGTGATAGAATTTTGCCGAATTCTTAAATTAACCATAATATAAAATGATCTAATCGGGTCACTGCTTGTCCTACCCTAGAAGTTTAATAGTGCATTTTACTCGTCATTTCATGCGCTTTGAGATGCCGCTTTGCCCAATACGCTATCTGAAATAGGAGCGACGTAAATTGAACGAATGTGATAGTATTTCGCTGAATTCTTAAATTAACCATAATATAAAATGATCTAGTCGGGTCTCTGTTTGCCCTACCCTAGAACTTTAATAGTGCATTTTACTCGACATTTCATGCGCTTTGAGGTGCCGCTTAGCCCAATACGCTATCTGAAATAGGAGCGACGTAAATTGAACAAATGTGATAGAATTTCGTTGAATTCTTAAATTAACCATAACATACAATGATCTAATCGGGTCTCTGTTCGCCCTAGCCTAGAAGTTTAATAGTGCATTTTACTCGCCCTTCCACGCGCTTTAAGATGCCGCCTAGCCCAGTACGGTATCTCAAGCAGGTGCGGCGTAAGTTGAACAAATGTGATAGAATTACGCTGAATTCTTATATTATCCGTAATATAAAATGATCTAATCGGGTCTCTGTTCGCCCTAGCCTAGAAGTATAATAGTGCATTTTACTCGCCATTTCAGGCGCTTTGAGATGCCGCTTAGCCCAATACGCTATCTGAAATAGGAGCGTCGTAAATTGAACAAATGTGATAGAATTTCGTTGAATTCTTAAATTAACCATAATATAAAATGATCTAATCGGGTCTCTGTTTGCCCTACCCTAGAAGTTTAATAGTGCATTTTACTCGCCATTCCACGCGCTTTAAGACGCCGCCTAGCCCAGTACGCTATCAGAAATCGGAGCGACGTAAATTGAACAGATGTGATAGAATTTTGCTGAATTCTTAAATTATCCATAATATAAAATGATCTAATCGGGTCTCTGTTTGCCCTACCCTAGAAGTTTAATAGTGCATTTTACTCGTCATTTCATGCGCTTTGAGATGCCGCGTTGCCCAATACGCTATCTGAAATAGGAGCGACGTAAATTGAACGAATGTGATAGTATTTCCCTGAATTCTTAAATTAACCATAATATAAATTGATCTAGTCGGGTCTCTGTTTGCCCTACACTAGAACTTTAATAGTGCATTTTACTCCTCATTTCATGCGCTTTGAGATACCGCTTAGCCCAATACCATATCTGAAATAGGAGCGACGTAAATTGAACAAATGTGATAGAATTTCGCTGAATTCTTTTATTAACCATAATGTAAAATGTTCTAATCGGGTCTCTGTTCGCTCTAGCCTAGAAGTTTAATAGTGCATTTTACTCGCCATTCCACGCGCTTTAAGATGCCGCCTAGCCCAGTACGCTATCAGAAATAGGAGCGACGTAAATTGAACAAATGTGATAGAATTTTGCTGAATTCTTAAATTATCCATAATATAAAATGATCTAATCGGGTCTCTGTTCGCCCTAGCCTAGAAGTTTAATAGTGCATTTGACTCGCCATTTCATGCGCTTTGAGATGCCGCTTAGCCCAATACGCTATCTGAAATAGGAGCGACGTAAATTGAATAAATGTGATAGAATTTCGCTGAATTCTTATATTAACCAAAATATAAAATGATCTAATCGGGTCTCTGAGTGCCCTATCATAGAAGTTTAATAGTGCATTTTACTCGCCATTCCACGCGCTTTAAGCTGACGCCTAGCCCAGTACGCTATCCTATTTCAGATAGCCTACTGACCTAGGCGGCATCTTAAAGCGCGTGGAAGGGCGAGTAAAATGCACTACTAAACTTCTATGATAGAGCAATCAGAGACCCGATTAGATCATATTATATTTCGTTTAATATAAGATTTCTGCGAAATTCTATCACATTTGTTCAATTTACGTCGCTCCTATTACAGATAGCGTACTGGGCTAGGCGGCATCTTAAAGCGGGTGGAATGGCGAGTAGAATGCACTATTAAATTTCTAGGGTAGGGCAAGCGGAGACCCGATTAGATTATTTTATATTATGGTTAATTTAAGAATTCAGCGAAATTCTATCACATTTGTTCCATTTACGTCGCTCCAATTTCAGATAGCGTATTGGGCTAAGCGGCATCTCAAAGCGCATGAAATGGCGAATAAAATGCACTATTAAACTTCTAGGCTAGGGTGAACAGAGACCCGAGCAGATCATTTTACATTATGGTTAATAAAAGTATTCAGCGTAATTCTATCACATTTGTTCATCTTACGTCGCTCCTATTTCAGATAGCGTATTGGGCTAAGCGGCATCTCAAGGCGCATGAAATCGCGAGTGAAATGCACTATTAGACTTCTATGGTAGGGCGAACAGAGACCCGATTGGATCATTTTACATTAAGGTTAATATAAGAATTCACGGAAATTCTATCACATTTGTTCAATTTACGTCGCTCCTATTCCAGATAGCGCATTGGGCTAAGCGGCATCTCAAAGCGCATGAAATGGCGAGTAAAATGCGCTATTAAGCTTCTAGGATAAGGCAAACAGAGACCCGATTAGATCATTTTATATTACGGTTAATATAAGAATTCAGTGTAATTCTATCACATTTGTTCAAGTTACGACGCTCCTATTTCAGATAGGGTACTGGGCTAGGCGGCATCTCAAAGCGCGTGGAATGGCGAGTAAAATGCACTACTAATCTTCTATGATAGGGCAATCAGAGACCCGATTAGATCATTTTATATTTTGATTAATATAAGATTTCAGGGAAATTCTATCACATTTGTTCAATTTACGTCGCTCCTATTTCAGATAGCGTATTGGGCTAAGCCGGATCTCAAAGCGCATGAAATGGCGACTAAAATGCACTATTAAACTTCTAGGGTAGGGCAAACAGAGACCAGATTAGATCTTTTTATATTATGGTTAATTTAAGAATTCAGCAAAATTCTATCACATTTGTTCAACTTACGTCGCTCCTATTTCATATACTGTACTGGGCTAGGCGGCAGCTTAAAGCGCGTGGAATGGCGAGTAAAATGCACTACTAAACTTCTATGATAGGGCAATCAGAGACCCGATTAGATCATTTTATATTTTGTTTAATATAAGATTTCAGGGAAATAGTATCACATTTGTTCAATTTACGTCGCTCCTATTCCAGATAGCGTATTCGGCTAAGCGGCATCTCAAAGCGCATGAAATGACGAGTAGAATGCACTATTAAACTTCTAGGTTAGGGCAAGCAGAGACCCGAATAGATCATTTTATATTATGGTTAATTTAAGAATTCAGCAAAATTCTATCACATTCGTTCAATTTAGCTCGCTCCTATTTCAGATAGCGTGTTGGGCTAAGCGGCATCTCAAAGCGCATGAAATGGCGAGTGAAATGCACTACAAGACTTCTATGGTAGGGCAAACAGAGACCAGATTAGATCATTTTACATTCTGGTTAATAAAATAATTCAGCGAAATTCTATCACATTTGTTCAACTTTCGTCGCTCCTATTTCAGATAGCGTATTGAGCTAAGCGGCATCCCGAAGCGCATGAAATTGGGAGTATAATGCACTATTAAACTTCTAGGATAAGGAAAACAGATACCCGATTAGATCATTTTATATTACGGTTAATATAAGAATGCAGCGTAATTCTATCACATTTGTTCAAGTTACGTCGCTCCTATTTCAGTTAGCGTATTGGGCTAACCGGCATCTCAAAGCGCATGAAATGGCGAATAAAATGGACTATTAAACTTCTAGGGTAGGGCAAACAGAGACCCGATTAGATCATTTTATATTTTGTTTAATTTAAGAATTCAGCAAGATTCTATCACATTCGTTGAATTTACGTCGCTCCTATTTCAGATAGCGTACTGGGCTAGGCGGCATCTTAAAGCGCGTGGAATGGCGAGTAAAATGCACTGTTAAACTTCAATGATAGGGCAGTCAGAGACCCGATTGATCATTTTATATTTTGTTTAATATAAGATTACAGGGAAATCCTATCACATTTGTTCTATTTACGTCGCTCCTATTTCAGTTAGCGTATTGGGCTAACCGGCATCTCAAAGCGCATGAAATGGCGAATAAAATGGACTATTAAACTTCTAGGGTAGGGCAAACAGAGACCCGATTACATCATTTTATATTTTGTTTAATTTAAGAATTCAGCAAGATTCTATCACATTTGTTGAATTTACGTCGCTCCTATTTCAGATAGCGTACTGGGCTAGGCGGCATCTTAAAGCGCGTGGAATCGCGAGTAAAATGCACTGTTAAACTTCAATGATAGGGCAGTCAGAGACCCGATTAGATCATTTTATATTTGTTTAATATAAGATTTCAGGGAAATCCTATCACATTTGTTCTATTTACATCGCTCCTATTTCAGTTAGCGTATTGGGCTAACCGGCATCTCAAAGCGCATGGAATGGCGAATAAAATGGACTATTAAACTTCTAGGGTAGGGCAAACAGAGACCCGACTAGATCATTTTATATTACGGTTAATATAAGAATTCAGCGTAATTCTATCACATTTCTTCAAATTACGTCGCTCCTATTTCAGATAGCGTACTGGGCTGGCCGGCATCTTAAATCGCGTGGAATGGCGAGTAAAATGCACTATTAAACTTCTATGATAGGGCAATCAGTGACCTGATTAGATCATTTTATATTATAGTTAATTAAGAATTCAGCGAAATTCTATCACATTAGTTCAATTTACGTCGCTCCTATTTCAGATAGCGTATTGGGCTAAGCGGCACCTCAAAGCGCATGAAATGGCGAGTGAAATGCACTATAAGACTTCTATGGTAGGGCGAACAGAGACCAGATTAGATCATTTTACATTCTGGTTAATAAAATAATTCGGCGAAATTCTATCACATTTGTTCAACTTTCGTCGCTCGTATTTCAGATAGCGTATTGAGCTAAGCGGCATCTCGAAGCGCATGAAATGGCGAGTATAATGCACTATTAACCTTCTAGGATAAGGCAAACAAGACCCGATTAGATCATTTTATATTACAGTTAATATAAGAATGCAGCGTAATTCTATCACATTCGTTCAAGTTACGTCGCTCCTATTTCAGATAGCGTACTGGGCTAGGCGGCATCTTAAAGCGCGTGGAATGGCGAGTAAAATGCACTACTAAACTTCTATGATAGGGTAATCAGAGACCCGATTAGATCATTTTATATTTTGTTTAATATAGATTTCAGGGAAATTCTATCACATTTGTTCAATTTACGTCGCTCCTATTTCAGATAGCGTATTGGGCTAAGCGGCAACTGAAAGCGCATGAAATGACGAGTGAAATGCACTATTAAACTTCTAGGGTAGGGCGAACAGAGACCCGATTAGATCATTTTACATTAAGGTTAATATAAGAATTCAGGGAAATTCTATCACATTTGTTCAATTTACGTCGCTCCTATTTCAGATAGCGTATTGGGCTACGCGGTATCTCAAAGCGCATGAAATGGCGAATAAAATGCACTATTAAACTACTAGGCTAGGGCGAACAGAGACCCGATTAGATCATTTTACATTCTGGTTAATAAAATAATTCAGCGAAATTCTATCACATTTGTTCAACTTTCGATGCTCCTATTTCAGATAGCGTATTGGGCTAAGCGGCATCTCAAAGCGCATGAAATGGCGATAAAAATGGACAATTAAACTTCTAGGGTAGGGCAAACGGAGACCCGATTAGATCATTTTATATTACGGTTAATATAAGAATTCAGCGTAATTCTACCACATTCCTTCAAATTACGTCGCTCCTATTTCAGATAGCGTACTGGGCTGGTCGGCATCTTAAAGCGCGTGGAATGGCGAGTAAAATGCACTATTAAGCTTCTGTGATAGGGCAATCAGTGACCCGATTAGATCATTTTATATTATAGTTAATTTAAGAATTCAGCGAAATTCTATCACATTTGTTCAATTTACGTCGCTCCAATTTCAGATAGCGTATTGGGCTAAGCGGCATCTCAAAGCGCATGAAATGGTGAATAAAATGCACTATTAAACTTCTAGGCTAGGGCGAACAGAGACCCGAGCAGATCATTTTACATTATGGTTAATAAAAGAATTCAGCGTAATTCTATCACATTTGTTCAACTTACTTCTCTCCTATTTCAGATAGCGTATTGGGCTAAGCGGCATCTCAAAGCTCATGAAATGGCGAGTGAAATGCACTATTAGACTTCTATGGTAGGGCGAACAGTGACCCGATTGGAACATTTTACATTAAGGTTAATATAAGAATTCACGGAAATTCTATCACATTTGTTCAATTTACGTCGCTCCTATTCCAGATAGCGTATTGGGCTAGGCGGCATCTTAAAGCGCGTGGAATCGCGAGTAAAATGCACTGTTAAACTTCAATGATAGGGCAGTCAGAGACCCGATTAGATCATTTTATATTATGGTTAATTTAAGAATTCAGCAAAATTCTATCACATTTGTTCAAATTACGTCGCTCCTATTTCAGATAGCGTATTGGGCTAAGCGGCATGTCAAAGCGCATGAAATGGCGAGTGAAATGCACTATTAAACTCCCAGGGTAGGGCAAACAGAGACCCGATTAGATCATTTTATATTATGGTTAATTTAAGAATTCAACAAGATTCTATCACATTTGTTGAATTTACGTCGCTCCTATTTCAGATAGCGTACTGGGCTAGGCGGCATCTTAAAGCGCGTGGAATCGCGAGTAAAATGCACTGTTAAACTTCAATGATAGGGCAGTCAGAGACCCGATTAGATCATTTTATATTATGGTTAATATAAGAATTCAGCGAAATTCTATCACATTTGTTCAATTTGCTTCGCTCATATTTCAGATAGCTTATTGGGCTAAGCGGCATCTCAAAGCGCATGAAATGGCGCGTAAAATGCGCTATTAAACTTCTAGGATAAGGCAAACGGAGACCCGATTAGTTCATTTTATATTACGGTTAATATAAGAATTCAGCGTAATTCTATCACATTTCTTCAAATTACGTCGCTCCTATTTCAGATAGCGTACTGGGCTGGCCGGCATCTTAATCCGCGTGGAATGGCGAGTAAAATGCACTATTAAGCTTCTATGATAGGGCATTCACAGACCCGATAAGATCATTTTATATTTTGTTTAATATAAGATTTCAGGGAAATTCTATCACATTTGTTCAATTTACGTCGCTCCTATTTCAGTTAGCGTATTGGGCTAACCGGCATCTCAAAGCGCATGAAATGGCGAATAAAATGGACAATTAAACTTCTAGGGTAGGGCAAACGGAGACCCGATTAGATCATTTTATATTACGGTTAATATAAGAATTCAGCGTAATTCTATCACATTTCTTCAAATTACGTCGCTCCTATTTCAGATAGCGTACTGGGCTGGCCGGCATCTTAAAGCGCGTGGAATGGCGAGTAAAATGCACTATTAAACTTCTATGATAGGGCAATCAGTGACCCGATTAGATAATTTTATATTATAGTTAATTTAAGAATTCAGCGAAATTCTATCACATTTGTTCAATTTACGTCGCTCCTATTTCAGATAGCGTATTGGGCTAAGCGGCATCTCAAAGCGCATGAAATGGCGAGCAAAATGCACTGTTAAACTTCTATGATAGGGCAATCAGTGACCCGATTAGATCCTTTTATATTATAGTTAATTTAAGAATTCAGCGAAATTCTATCACATTTGTTCAATTTACGTCGCTCCTATTTCAGATAGCGTATTGGGCTAAGCGGCATCTCAAAGCGCATGAAATGGCGAGCAAAATGCACTATTAAACTTCTAGGGTAGGGCAAACAGAGACCCGATTAGATCATTTTATATTTTTGTTAATATAAGAATTCAGCGAAATTCTATCACATTTGTTCAATTTACGTCGCTCATATTTCCGATAGCGTATTGGGCTAAGCGGCATCTCAAAGCGCATGAAATGGCGAGCAAAATGCACTATTAAACTTCTAGGGTACGGCAAACAGAGACCCGATTAGATCATTTTGTACTATGGTTAATTTAAGAATTCAGCAAAATTCTATCACGTTTGTTCAATTTACGTCGCTCCTATTGCAGATAGCGTGTTGGGTTAAGCGGCATCTCGAAGCGCATGAAATGGCGAGTATAATGCACTATTAAACTTCTAGGATAAGGCAAACAGATACCCGATTAGATCATTTTATATTATGGTTAATATAAGAATTCAGCGAAATTCTATCACATTTGTTCAATTTACGTCGCTCATATTTCAGATAGCGTATTGGGCTAAGCGGCATCTCAAAGCGCATGAAATGGCAAGTAAAATGCACTATTAAACTTCTAGGGTAGGGCAATCAGTGACCCGATTAGATCATTTTATATTATGGTTAATTTAAGAATTCAGCAAGATTCTATCACATTTGTTGAATTTACGTCGCTCCTATTTCAGATAGCGTACTGGGCTAGGCGGCATCTTAAAGCGCGTGGAATCGCTAGTAAAATGCACTGTGAAACTTCAATGATAGGGCAGTCAGAGACCCGATTAGATCATTTTATATTTTGTTTAATATAAGATTTCAGGGAAATCCTATCACATTTGTTCTATTTACGTCGCTCCTATTTCAGTTAGCGTATTGGGCGAACGGGCATCTCAAAGCGCATGAAATGGCGAATAAAATGGACTATTAAACTTCTCGGGTAGGGCAAACAGAGACCCGATTAGATCATTTTATATTACGGTTAATATAAGAATTCAGCGTAATTCAATCACATTTCTTCAAATTACGTCGCTCCTATTTCAGATAGTGTACTGGGCTGGCCGGCATCTTAAAGCGCGTGGAATGGCGAGTAAAATGCACTATTAAACTTCTATGATAGGGCAATCAGTGAGCCGATTAGATAATTTTATATTATAGTTAATTTAAGAATTCAGCGAAATTCTATCACATTTGTTCAATTTACGTCGCTCCTATTTCAGATAGCGTATTGGGCTAAGCGGCATCTCAAAGCGCATGAAATGGCGAGCAAAATGCACTGTTAAACTTCTATGATAGGGCAATCAGTGACCCGATTAGATCCTTTTATATTATAGTTAATTTAAGAATTCAGCGAAATTCTATCACATTTGTTCAATTTACGTCGCTCCTATTTCAGATAGCGTATTGGGCTAAGCGGCATCTCAAAGCGCATGAAATGGCGTGCAAAATGCACTATTAAACTTCTAGGGTAGGGCAAACAGAGACCCGATTAGATCATTTTATATTTTTGTTAATATAAGAATTCAGCGAAATTCTATCACATTTGTTCAATTTACGTCGCTCATATTTCCGATAGCGTATTGGGCTAAGCGGCATCTCAAAGCGCATGAAATGGCGAGTAAAATGCACTATTAAACTTCTAGGGTAGGGCAATCAGTGACCCGATTAGATCATTTTATATTATAGTTAATTTAAGAATTCAGCGATATTCTATCACATTTGTTCAACTTACGTCGCTCCTATTTCAGATAGCGTATTTGGCTAAGCGGCATCTCAAAGCGCATGAAATGGCGAGTAAAATGCACTATTAAACTTCTAGGGTACGGCAAACAGAGACCCGATTAGATCATTTTGTACTATGGTTAATTTAAGAATTCAGCAAAATTCTATCACGTTTGTTCAATTTACGTCGCTCCTATTGCAGATAGCGTGTTGGGTTAAGCGGCATCTCGAAGCGCATGAAATGGCGAGTATAATGCACTATTAAACTTCTAGGATAAGGCAAACAGATACCCGATTAGATCATTTTATATTATGGTTAATATAAGAATTCAGCGAAATTCTATCACATTTGTTCAATTTACGTCGCTCATATTTCAGATAGCGTATTGGGCTAAGCGGCATCTCAAAGCGCATGAAATGGCAAGTAAAATGCACTATTAAACTTCTAGGGTAGGGCAATCAGTGACCCGATTAGATCATTTTATATTATGGTTAATTTAAGAATTCAGCAAGATTCTATCACATTTGTTGAATTTACGTCGCTCCTATTTCAGATAGCGTACTGGGCTAGGCGGCATCTTAAAGCGCGTGGAATCGCGAGTAAAATGCACTGTGAAACTTCAATGATAGGGCAGTCAGAGACCCGATTAGATCATTTTATATTTTGTTTAATATAAGATTTCAGGGAAATCCTATCACATTTGTTCTATTTACGTCGCTCCTATTTCAGTTAGCGTATTGGGCTAACGGGCATCTCAAAGCGCATGAAATGGCGAATAAAATGGACTATTAAACTTCTCGGGTAGGGCAAACAGAGACCCGATTAGATCATTTTATATTACGGTTAATATAAGAATTCAGCGTAATTCAATCACATTTCTTCAAATTACGTCGCTCCTATTTCAGATAGTGTACTGGGCTGGCCGGCATCTTAAAGCGCGTGGAATGGCGAGTAAAATGCACTATTAAACTTCTATGATAGGGCAATCAGTGAGCCGATTAGATAATTTTATATTATAGTTAATTTAAGAATTCAGCGAAATTCTATCACATTTGTTCAATTTACGTCGCTCCTATTTCAGATAGCGTATTGGGCTAAGCGGCATCTCAAAGCGCATGAAATGGCGAGCAAAATGCACTGTTAAACTTCTATGATAGGGCAATCAGTGACCCGATTAGATCCTTTTATATTATAGTTAATTTAAGAATTCAGCGAAATTCTATCACATTTGTTCAATTGACGTCGCTCCTATTTCAGATAGCGTATTGGGCTAAGCGGCATCTCAAAGCGCATGAAATGGCGTGCAAAATGCACTATTAAACTTCTAGGGTAGGGCAAACAGAGACCCGATTAGATCATTTTATATTTTTGTTAATATAAGGATTCAGCGAAATTCTATCACATTTGTTCAATTTACGTCGCTCATATTTCCGATAGCGTATTGGGCTAAGCGGCATCTCAAAGCGCATGAAATGGCGAGTAAAATGCACTATTAAACTTCTAGGGTAGGGCAATCAGTGACCCGATTAGATCATTTTATATTATAGTTAATTTAAGAATTCAGCGATATTCTATCACATTTGTTCAACTTACGTCGCTCCTATTTCAGATAGCGTATTTGGCTAAGCGGCATCTCAAAGCGCATGAAATGGCGAGCAAAATGCACTATTAAACTTCTAGGGTACGGCAAACAGAGACCCGATTAGATCATTTTGTACTATGGTTAATTTAAGAATTCAGCAAAATTCTATCACGTTTGTTCAATTTACGTCGCTCCTATTGCAGATAGCGTGTTGGGTTAAGCGGCATCTCGAAGCGCATGAAATGGCGAGTATAATGCACTATTAAACTTCTAGGATAAGGCAAACAGAGACCCGATTAGATCATTTTATATTTTTGTTAGTATAAGAATTCAGCGAAATTCTATCACATTTGTTCAATTTACGTAGCTCATATTTCAGATAGCGTATTGGGCTAAGAGGCATCTCAAAGCGCATGAAATGGCAAGTAAAATGCACTATTAAACTTCTAGGGTAGGGCCATCAGTGACCCGATTAGATCATTTTATATTATGGTTAATTTAAGAATTCAGCAAGATTCTATCACATTTGTTGAATTTACGTCGCTCCTATTTCAGATAGCGTACTGGGCTAGGCGGCATCTTAAAGCGCGTGGAATCGCGAGTAAAATGCACTGTGAAACTTCAATGATAGGGCAGTCAGAGACCCGATTAGATCATTTTATATTTTGTTTAATATAAGATTTCAGGGAAATCCTATCACATTTGTTCTATTTACGTCGCTCCTATTTCAGTTAGCTTATTGGGCTAACGGGCATCTCAAAGCGCATGAAATGGCGAATAAAATGGACTATTAAACTTCTCGGGTAGGGCAAACGGAGACCCGATTAGATCATTTTATATTACGGTTAATATAAGAATTCAGCGTAATTCTATCACATTTCTTCAAATTACGTCGCTCCTATTTCAGATAGTGTACTGGGCTGGCCGGCATCTTAAAGCGCGTGGAATGGCGAGTAAAATGCACTATTAAACTTCTATGATAGGGCAATCAGTGACCCGATTAGATCATTTTATATTATAGTTAATTTAAGAATTCAGCGAAATTCTATCACATTTGTTCAATTTACGTCGCACCTGTTTCAGATAGCGTATTGGGCTAAGCGGCATCTCAAAGCGCATGAAATGGCGAGTAAATGCAATACTAAACTTCTAGGATAAGGCAAACAGAGACCCGATTAGATCATTTTATATTTTTGTTAGTATAAGAATTCAGCGAAATTCTATCACATTTGTTCAATTTACGTAGCTCATATTTCCGATAGCGTATTGGGCTAAGCGGCATCTCAAAGCGCATGAAATGGCGAGTAAAATGCACTATTAAACTTCTAGGGTAGGGCAATCAGTGACCCGATTAGATCATTTTATATTATAGTTAATTTAAGAATTCAGCGATATTCTATCACATTTGTTCAATTTACGTCGCTCCTATTGCAGATAGCGTATTGGGTTAAGCGGCACCTCAAAGCGCATGAAATTGCGAGTAAAATGCACTATTAAACTTCTAGGGTAGAGCAAACAGAGACCCGATTAGATCATTTTATATTATGGTTAATATAAGAATTCAGCGAAATTCTATCACATTTGTTCAATTTGCGTCGCTCATATTTCAGATAGCATATTGGGATAAGCGGCATCTCAAAGCGCATGAAATGGCACGTAAAATGCGCTATTAAACTTCTAGGATAAGGCAAACGGAGACCCGATTAGTTCATTTTATATTACGGTTAATATAAGAATTCAGCGTAATTCTATCACATTTCTTCAAATTACGTCGCTCCTATTTCAGATAGCGTACTGGGCTGGCCGGCATCTTAAACCGCGTGGAATGGCGAGTAAAATGCACTATTAAGCTTCTATGATAGGGCATTCACAGACCCGATTAGATCATTTTATATTTTGTTTAATATAAGAGTTCAGGGAAATTCTATCACATTTGTTCAATTTACGTCGCTCATATTTCCGATAGCGTATTGGGCTAAGCGGCATCTCAAAGCGCATGAAATGGCGAGTAGAAGGCACTATTAAACTTCTAGGGTAGTGCAAACAGAGACCCGATTAGTTCATTTTATATTACGGTTAATATAAGAATTCAGCGTAATTCTATCGCATTTGTTCAATTTACGTCGCTCCTATTTCAGATAGCGTACTGGGCTAGGCGGCATCTTAGAGCGCGTGAAATGGCGAGTAAAATGCACTATGAAACTTCTATGATAGGGCAATCAGAGACCCGATTAGATTATTTTATATTTTGGTTAATATAAGAATTCAGGGAAATTCTATCACATTTGTTCAATTTACGTCGCTCCTATTTCAGATATCGTATTGGGCTAAGCGGCATCTCAAAGCGCATGAAATGACGAGTGAAATGCACTATTATACATCTAGGGTAGGGTGAACAGAGACCCGAAGAGATCATTTTACATTAAGGTGAATATAAGAATGCAGCGTAATTCTGTCACATTTGTTCAACTTACGTCGCTCCTATTTCAGATAGCGTATTGGGTTAAGCGTCATCTCGAAGCGCATGAAATGACGAGTGAAGTGCACAAATAAACATCTAGGGTAGGGCGAACAGAGACCCGATTAGATCATTTTACATTAAGGTTAATATAAGTATTCAGGGAAATTCTATCACATTTGTTCAATTTACGTCGCTCCTATTTCAGATAGCGTATTGGTCTAAGCGCCATCTCAAAGCGCATGAAATTGCGAGTGAAGTGCACTATTAAACTTCTAGGGTAGGGCGTACAGAGACGCGATTAGATCATTTTACATTAAGGTTAATATAAGTATTCAGGGAAATTCTATCACATTTGTTCAATTTACGTCGCTCCTATTTCAGATAGCGCATTGGGCTAAGCGGCATCTCAAAGCCCATGAAATGGCGAGTAAAATGCACTGCTAAACTTGTAGGGTAGGGCAAACAGGGACCCGATTAGATCATTTTATATTATCGTTAATCCAAGATGTCAGCAAAATTCTATCACATTTGTTCAATTTACGTCGCTCCAATTTCAGATAGCGTACTGGGCTAGGCGGCATCTTAAAGCGCATGAAATGACGAGTGAAATGCACTATTACACTACTATGATAGGGCAATCAGAGACCCGACTAGATCATTTTATATTTTGGTTAATATAAGAATTCAGCGAAATTCTATCACAATTGTTCGATTTACGTCGCTCCTATTTCAGATAGCGTATTGGGCTAAGCGGCATCTCAAAGCGCATGAGATGGCGAGTAAAATGCACTATTAATCTTCTAGGGTACGGCAAACAGAGACCCGATTAGATCATTTTATAATACGGTTAATATAAGAATTCAGCGTAAGTCTATCACATTTGTTCAATTTACGTCGCTCATATTTCCGATAGCGTATTGGGCTAAGCGCCATCTCAAAGCGCATGAAATGGCGAGTAAAATGCAGTGCTAAACTTGTAGGGTAGGGCAAACAGAGACCCGATTAGATCATTTCATATTATAGTTTATTTAAGAATTCAGAAAAATTCTATCACATTTGTTCAACATACGTCGCTCCTATTTGAGATAGCGTACTGGGCTAGGCGGCATCTTAAAGCGCGTGGAAGGGCGAGTAAAATGCACTATTAAACTTCTATGATAGGGCATTCACAGACCCGATTAGATCATTTTATATTTTGTTTAATATAAGATTTCAGGGAAATTCTATCACATTTGTTCAATTTACGTCGCTCATATTTCAGATAGCGTATTGGGCTAAGCGGCACCTCAAAGCGCATGAAATGGCGAGTGAAATGCACTATTAAACTTCTATGGTAGGGCGAACAGAGACCCGATTGGATCATTTTACGTTAAGGTTTATATAAGAATTCACGGAAATTCTATCACATTTGTTCAATTTACGTCGCTCCTATTTCAGATAGCGTATTGGGCTAAGCGGCCTCTCAAAGCGCATGAAATGGCGCGTAAAATGCGCTATTAAACTTCTAGGATAAGGCAAACGGAGACCCGATTAGTTCATTTTATATTACGGTTAATATAAGAATTCAGCGTAATTCTATCACATTTGTTCATCTTACGTCGCTCCTATTTCAGATAGCCTACTGACCTAGGCGGCATCTCAAAGCGCGTGGAAGGGCGAGTAAAATGCACTACTAAACTTCTATGATAGAGCAATCAGAGACCCGATTAGATCATTTTATATTTTGTTTAATATAAGATTTCAGGGAAATTCTATCACATTTGTTCAATTTACGTCGCTCCTATTTCAGATAGCGTATTGGGGTAAGCGGCATCACAAAGCGTATGAAATGGCGGACAAAATGCACTATTAAACTTCTAGGCTATGGCGAACAGAGATCAGATTAGATCATTTTATATTTTGGTTAACATAAGAATTCTGCGAAATTCTATCACATTTGTTCAATTTACGTCGCTCCTATTTCAGATAGCTTATTGGGCTTAGCGGCATCTCAAAGCGCATGATGTGACGAGTGAAATGCACTATTAAACTTATAGGGTAGGGCAAGCAGAGACCCGATTAGATCATATTATATTATGGTTAATTTAAGAATTCAGCGAAATTCTATCACATTTGTTCAATTTACGTCGCTCCTATTTCAGATAGCGTATTGGGCTAAGCCGGACCTCAAAGCGCATGAAACGGCGACTAAACTGCACTATTAAACTTCTAGGGTACGGCAAACAGAGACCCGAGCAGATCATTTTACATTATGGTTAACAAAAGAATTCAGCGTAATTCTATCACATTTGTTCAACTTACGTCGCTCCTATTTCAGATAGCGTATTGGGCTAAGCGGCATCTCAAAGCGCATGAGATGGCGAGTAAAATGCACTATTAATCTTCTAGGGTACGGCAAACAGAGACCCGATTAGATCATTTTATAATACGGTTAATATAAGAATTCAGCGTAAGTCTATCACATTTGTTCAATTTACGTCGCTCATATTTCCGATAGCGTATTGGGCTAAGCGCCATCTCAAAGCGCATGAAATGGCGAGTAAAATGCAGTGCTAAACTTGTAGGGTAGGGCAAACAGAGACCCGATTAGATCATTTCATATTATAGTTTATTTAAGAATTCAGAAAAATTCTATCACATTTGTTCAACATACGTCGCTCCTATTTGAGATAGCGTACTGGGCTAGGCGGCATCTTAAAGCGCGTGGAAGGGCGAGTAAAATGCACTATTAAACTTCTATGATAGGGCATTCACAGACCCGATTAGATCATTTTATATTTTGTTTAATATAAGATTTCAGGGAAATTCTATCACATTTGTTCAATTTACGTCGCTCATATTTCAGATAGCGTATTGGGCTAAGCGGCACCTCAAAGCGCATGAAATGGCGAGTGAAATGCACTATTAAACTTCTATGGTAGGGCGAACAGAGACCCGATTGGATCATTTTACGTTAAGGTTTATATAAGAATTCACGGAAATTCTATCACATTTGTTCAATTTACGTCGCTCCTATTTCAGATAGCGTATTGGGCTAAGCGGCCTCTCAAAGCGCATGAAATGGCGCGTAAAATGCGCTATTAAACTTCTAGGATAAGGCAAACGGAGACCCGATTAGTTCATTTTATATTACGGTTAATATAAGAATTCAGCGTAATTCTATCACATTTGTTCATCTTACGTCGCTCCTATTTCAGATAGCGTACTGGGCTGGCCGGCATCTTAAACCGCGTGGAATGGCGAGTAAAATGCACTATTAAGCTTCTATGATAGGGCATTCACAGACCCGATTAGATCATTTTATATTTTGTTTAATATAAGATTTCAGGGAAATTCTATCACATTTGTTCAATTTACGTCGCTCATATTTCAGATAGCGTATTGGGCTAAGCGGCATCTCAAAGCGCATGAAATGGCGAGTAGAATGCACTATTAAACTTCTAGGGTAGTGCAAACAGAGACCCGATTAGTTCATTTTATATTACGGTTAATATAAGAATTCAGCGTAATTCTATCGCATTTGTTCAATTTACGTCGCTCCTATTTCAGATAGCGTACTGGGCTAGGCGGCATCTTAGAGCGCGTGAAATGGCGAGTAAAATGCACTATTAAACTTCTATGATAGGGCAATCAGAGACCCGATTTGATTATTTTATATTTTGGTTAATACAAGAATTCAGGGAAATTCTATCACGTTTGTTCAATTTACGTCGCTCCTATTTCAGATATCGTTTTGGGCTAAGCGGCATCTCAAAGCGCATGAAATGACGAGTGAAACGCACTATTAAACTTCTAGGGTAAGGCGAACAGAGTCCCGATTAGATCATTTTACATTAAGGTTAATATAAGTATTCAGGGAGATTCTATCACATTTGTTCAATTTACGTCGCTCCTATTTCAGACAGCGTACTGGGTTAGGCGGCATCTTAAAGCGTGTGGAATGGCGAGTAAAATGCACTATCAACCTTCTATGATTGGGCAATCAAAGACCAGACTAGATCATTTTATACTTTGGTTAATATAAGAATTCAGCGAAATTCTATCACATTTGTTCAATTTACGTCGCTCCTATTTCAGATAGCGTATTGGACTATGCGGCATCTCAAAGCGCATGAAATGACGAGTGAAATGCACTATTATACATCTAGGGTAGGGTGAACAGAGACCCGAAGAGATCATTTTACATTAAGGTGAATATAAGAATGCAGCGTAATTCTGTCACATTTGTTCAACTTACGTCGCTGCTATTTCAGATAGCGTATTGGGTTAAGCGTCATCTCAAAGCGCATGAAATGACGAGTGAAATGCACTATTAAACTTCTAGGGTAGGGCGAACAGAGACCCGATTAGATCATTTTACATTAAGGTTAATATAAGTATTCAGCGAGATTCTATCACACTTGTTCAATTTACGTCGCTTCTATTTCAGACAGCGTACTGGGCTAGGCGGTATCTTAAAGCGCGTGGAATGGCGAGTAATATGCACTATTAACCTTCTGTGATAGGGCAATCAGAGACCAGATAAGATCATTTTATACTTTGGTTAATATCAGAATTCAGCGAAATTCTATCACATTTGTTCAATTTTCGTCGCTCCTATTTCAGATAGCGTATTGGGCTAAGCGGCATCTCAAAGCGCATGAAATGACGAGTGAAATGCACTATTAAACTTCTAGGGTAGGGCAAACAGGGACCCGATTAGATCATTTTATATTATGGTTAATTTAAGAATTCAGCGAAATTCTATCACATTTCTTCAATTTACGTCGCTCCTATTTCAGATAGCGTATTGGGCTAAGCGGCATCTCAAAGCGCATGAAATGGCGTGTAAAATGCACGATTAAACTTCTAGGGTAGGGCAAACAGAGACCCGATTAGATCATTTTATATTTTGGTTAATATAAGAATTCAGCGAAATTCTATCACATTTGTTCAATTTACGTCGCTCCTATTTCAGATAGCGTATTGGGCTAAGCCGGATCTCAAAGCGCATGAAATGGCGACTAAAATGCACTGTTAAACTTCTAGGGTAGGGCAAACAGAGACCCGATTAGATCATTTCATATTATGGTTTATTTAAGAATTCAGAAAAATTCTATCACAGTTGTTCAATTTACGTCGCTGATATTTCAGATAGCGTATTGGGCTAAGCGGCATCTCAATGCGCATGAAATGGCGAGTAGAATGCACTATTAAACTTCTAGGATAAGGCAAACAGAGACCCGATTAGATCATTTTATATTACGGTTAATATAAGAATTCAGCGTAATTCTATCACATTTGTTCAACTTACGTCGCTCCTATTTCAGATAGCGTACTGGGCTAGGCGGCATCTTAAAGCGCGTGGAATGGCGAGTAAAATGCACTATTATACTTCTATGATAGGGCTATCGGAGACCCGATTAGATCATTTTATATTTTGGTTAATATAAGAATTCAGCGAAGTTCTATCACATTTGTTCAACTTACGTCGCTGCTATTTCAGATAGCGTATTGGGTTAAGCGGCATCTCAAAGCGCATGAAATGACGAGTGAAATGCACTATTAAACTTCTAGGGTAGGGCAAACAGAGACCGGATAAGATCATTTTATATTATGTTTAATTTAAGAATTCAGCGAAACTCTATCATATTTGTTCAATTTACGTCGCTCCTATTTCAGATAGCGTATTGGGCTAAGAGGCATCTCAATGCGCATGAAATGGCGAGTAAAATGCACTATTAAACTTCTAGGATAAGGCAAACAGAGACCCGATTAGATCATTTTATATTACGGTTAATATAAGAATTCTGCGTAATTCTATCACATTTGTTCAACTTACGTCGCTCCTATTTCAGATAGCGTACTGGGCTAGGCGGCATCTTAAAGCGCGTGGAATGGCGAGTAAAATGCACTATTAAACTTCTATGATAGGGCTATCGGAGACCCGATTAGATCATTTTATATTTTGGTTAATATAAGAATCCAGCGAAATTCTATCACATTCGTTCAATTTACGTCGCTCCTATTTGAGATATCGTATTGGGCTAAGCGGCATCTCAAAGCGCATGAAATGGCGAGTAAAATGCACTGCTAAACTTCTAGGGCAGGGCGAACGAAGGCCCGATTAGATCATTTTACATTCAGGTTAATATAAGAATTCAGGGAAATTCTATCACATTTGTTCAATTTACGTCGCTCCTATTTCAGATAGCGTATTGGTCTAAGCGCCATCTCAAAGCGCATGAAATTGCGAGTGAAATGCACTATTAAACTTCTAGGGTAGGGCGTACAGAGACGCGATTAGATCATTGTACATTAAGGTTAATATAAGTATTCAGGGATATTCTATCACATTTGTTCAATTTACGTCGCTCCTATTTCAGATAGCGCATTGGGCTAAGCGGCATCTCAAAGCCCATGAAATGGCGAGTAAAATGCACTGCTAAACTTGTAGGGTAGGGCAAACAGGGACCCGATTAGATCATTTTATATTATCGTTAATCCAAGATGTCAGCAAAATTCTATCACATTTGTTCAATTTACGTCGCTCCAATTTCAGATAGCGTACTGGGCTAGGCGGCATCTTAAAGCGCGTGAAAGGGCGAGTAAAATGCACTATTAAACTTCTATGATAGGGCAATCAGAGACCCGACTAGATCATTTTATATTTTGGTTAATATAAGAATTCAGCGAAATTCTATCACAATTGTTCAATTTACGTCGCTCCTATTGCAGATAGCGTATTGGGCTTAGCGGCATCTCAAAGCGCATGAAATGACGAGTGAAATGCACTATTAAACTTCTAGGGTAGGGCAAACAGAGACCCGATTAGATCATTTTATATTATGGTTAATTTAAGAATTCAGCAAAATTCTATCACATTTGTTCAATTTACGTCGCTCCTATTTCAGATAGCGTACTGCGCTAGGCGGCATCTTAAAGCGGATGGAATGGCGAGCAGAATGCACTATTAAAATTCTATGGTAGGGCAAACAGAGACTCGATTAGATCATTTTACATTAATGTTAATAAAAGAATTCAGCGAAATTCTATCACATTTGTTCAACTTACGTCGCTCCTATTTCAGATAGCGTATTGGGCTAAGCGGCACCTCAAAGCGCATGAAATGGCGAGTGAAATGCACTATTAGACTTCTATGGTAGGGCGAACAGAGACCCGATTGGATCATTTTACGTTAAGGTTTATATAAGAATTCACGGAAATTCTATCACATTTGTTCAATTTACGTCGCTCCTATTTCAGATAGCGTATTGGGCTAAGCGGCCTCTCAAAGCGCATGAAATGGCGCGTAAAATGCGCTATTAAACTTCTAGGATAAGGCAAACGGAGACCCGATTAGTTCATTTTATATTACGGTTAATATAAGAATTCAGCGTAATTCTATCACATTTGTTCATCTTACGTCGCTCCTATTTCAGATAGCCTACTGACCTAGGCGGCATCTCAAAGCGCGTGGAAGGGCGAGTTAAATGCACTACTAAACTTCTATGATAGAGCAATCAGAGACCCGATTAGATCATTTTATATTTTGTTTAATATAAGACTTCAGGGAAATTCTATCACATTTGTTCAATTTACGTCGCTCCTATTTCAGATAGCGTATTGGGCTAAGCGGCATCACAAAGCGCATGAAATGGCGAACAAAATGCACTATTAAACTTCTAGGCTATGGCGAACAGAGATCAGATTAGATCATTTTATATTTTGGTTAACATAAGAATTCTGCGAAATTCTATCACATTTGTTCAATTTACGTCGCTCCTATTTCAGATAGCTTATTGGGCTTAGCGGCATCTCAAAGCGCATGATGTGACGAGTGAAATGCACTATTGAACTTCTAGGGTAGGGCAAGCAGAGACCCGATTAGATCATTTTATATTATGGTTAATTTACGAATTCAGCGAAATTCTATCACATTTGTTCAATTTACGTCGCTCGTATTTCAGATAGCGTATTGGGCTAAGCCGGATCTCAAAGCGCATGAAATGGCGACGAAACTGCACTATTAAACTTCTAGGGTACGGCAAACAGAGACCCGAGCAGATCATTTTACATTATGGTTAATAAAAGAATTCAGCGTAATTCTATCACATTTATTCAACTTACGTCGCTCCTATTTCAGATAGCGTATTGGGCTAAGCGGCATCTCAAAGCGCATGAAATGGCGAGTGAAATGCACTATTAGACTTCTATGGTAGGGCGAACAGAGACCCGATTAGATCATTTTACATTAAGGTTAATATAAGGATTCACGGAAATTCTATCACATTTGTTCAATTTACGTCGCTCCTATTTCAGATAGCGTATTGGGCTATGCGGCATCTCAAAGCGCATGAAATGGCGCGTAAAATGCGCTATTAAACTTCTAGGATAAGGCAAACGGAGACCCGATTAGTTCATTTTATATTACGGTTAATATAAGAATTCAGCGTAATTCTATCACATTTCTTCAAATTACGTCGCTCCTATTTCAGATAGCGTACTGGGCTGGCCGGCATCTTAAACCGCGTGGAATGGCGAGTAAAATGCATTATTAAGCTTCTATGATAGGGCATTTACAGACCCGATTAGATCATTTTATATTTTGTTTAATATAAGAATTCAGGGAAATTCTATCACATTAGTTCAATTTACGTCGCTCCTATTTCAGATATCGTGTTGGGCTGAGCGGCATCTCAAAGCGCATGAAATGACGAGCGAAACGCACTATTAAACTTCTAGGGTAAGGCGAACAGAGTCCCGATTAGATCATTTTACATTAAGCTTAATATAAGTATTCAGGGAGATTCTATCACATTTGTTCAATTTACGTCGCTCCTATTTCAGATAGCGTATTGGGTTAAGCGGCATCTCAAAGCGCATGAAATGGCGAGTAAAATGCACTATTAAACTTCTAGGGTAGGGCAAACAGAGACCCGATTAGATCATTTTATATTATGGTTAATTTAAGAATTCAGCAAGATTCTATCACATTCGTTGAATTTACGTCGCTCCTATTTCAGATAGCGTACTGGGCTAGGCGGCATCTTAAAGCGCGTGGAATGGCGAGTAAAATGCACTGTTAAACTTCAATGATAGGGCAGTCAGAGACCCGATTAGATCATTTTATATTTTGTTTAATATAAGATTTCAGGGAAATCCTATCACATTTGTTCTATTTACGTCGCTCCTATTTCAGTTAGCGTATTGGGCTAACCGGCATCTCAAAGCGCATGAAATGGCGAATAAAATGGACTATTAAACTTCTAGGGTAGGGCAAACAGAGACCCGATTAGATCATTTTATATTTTGTTTAATTTAAGAATTCAGCAAGATTCTATCACATTTGTTGAATTTACGTCGCTCCTATTTCAGATAGCGTACTGGGCTAGGCGGCATCTTAAAGCGCGTGGAATGGCGAGTAAAATGCACTGTTAAACTTCAATGATAGGGCATTCAGAGACCCGATTAGATCATTTTATATTTTGTTTAATATAAGATTTCAGGGAAATCCTATCACATTTGTTCTATTTACGTCGCTCCTATTTCAGTTAGCGTATTGGGCTAACCGGCATCTCAAAGCGCATGGAATGGCGAATAAAATGGACTATTAAACTTCTAGGGTAGGGCAAACAGAGACCCGACTAGATCATTTTATATTACGGTTAATATAAGAATTCAGCGTAATTCTATCACATTTCTTCAAATTACGTCGCTCCTATTTCAGATAGCGTACTGGGCTGGCCGGCATCTTAAATCGCGTGGAATGGCGAGTAAAATGCACTATTAAACTTCTATGATAGGGCAATCAGTGACCTGATTAGATCATTTTATATTATAGTTAATTTAAGAATTCAGCGAAATTCTATCACATTAGTTCAACTTACGTCGCTCCTATTTCAGATAGCGTATTGGGCTAAGCGGCATCTCAAGGCGAATGAAATGGCGAGTGAAATGCACTATTAGACTTCTATGGTAGGGCGAACAGAGACCCGATTGGATCATTTTACATTAAGGTTAATATAAGAATTCACGAAAATTCTATCACATTTGTTCAATTTACGTCGCTCCCATTCCAGATAGCGTATTGGGCTAAGCGGCATCTCAAAGCGCATGAAATGGCGAGTAAAATGCGCTATTAAACTTCTAGGATAAGGCAAACAGAGACCCGATTAGATCATTTTATATTACTGTTAATATAAGAATTCAGCGTAATTCTATCACATTTGTTCAAGTTACGACGCTCCTATTTCAGATAGCGTACTGGGCTAGGCGGCATCTCAAAGCGCATGGAATGGCGAGTAAAATGCACTACTAATCTTCTATGATAGGGCAAACGGAGACCCGATTAGATCATTTTATATTATGGTTAATTTACGAATTCAGCGAAATTCTATCACATTTGTTCAATTTACGTCGCTCGTATTTCAGATAGCGTATTGGGCTAAGCCGGATCTCAAAGCGCATGAAATGGCGACTAAACTGCACTATTAAACTTCTAGGGTACGGCAAACAGAGACCCGAGCAGATCATTTTACATTATGGTTAATAAAAGAATTCAGCGTAATTCTATCACATTTGTTCAACTTACGTCGCTCCTATTTCAGATAGCGTATTGGGCTAAGCGGCATCTCAAAGCGCATGAAATGGCGAGTGAAATGCACTATTAGACTTCTAGGGTAAGGCGAACAGAGTCCCGATTAGATCATTTTACATTAAGCTTAATATAAGTATTCAGGGAGATTCTATCACATTTGTTCAATTTACGTCGCTCCTATTTCAGATAGCGTATTGGGTTAAGCGGCATCTCAAAGCGCATGAAATGGCGAGTAAAATGCACTATTAAACTTCTAGGGTAGGGCAAACAGAGACCCGATTAGATCATTTTATATTATGGTTAATTTAAGAATTCAGCAAAATTCTATCACATTCGTTGAATTTACGTCGCTCCTATTTCAGATAGCGTACTGGGCTAGGCGGCATCTTAAAGCGCGTGGAATGGCGAGTAAAATGCACTGTTAAACTTCAATGATAGGGCAGTCAGAGACCCGATTAGATCATTTTATATTTTGTTTAATATAAGATTTCAGGGAAATCCTATCACATTTGTTCTATTTACGTCGCTCCTATTTCAGTTAGCGTATTGGGCTAACCGGCATCTCAAAGCGCATGGAATGGCGAATAAAATGGACTATTAAACTTCTAGGGTAGGGCAAACAGAGACCCGACTAGATCATTTTATATTACGGTTAATATAAGAATTCAGCGTAATTCTATCACATTTCTTCAAATTACGTCGCTCCTATTTCAGATAGCGTACTGGGCTGGCCGGCATCTTAAATCGCGTGGAATGGCGAGTAAAATGCACTATTAAACTTCTATGATAGGGCAATCAGTGACCTGATTAGATCATTTTATATTATAGTTAATTTAAGAATTCAGCGAAATTCTATCACATTAGTTCAACTTACGTCGCTCCTATATCAGATAGCTTATTGGGCTTAGCGGCATCTCAAAGCGCATGATGTGACGAGTGAAATGCACTATTGAACTTCTAGGGTAGGGCAAGCAGAGACCCGATTAGATCATTTTATATTATGGTTAATTTACGAATTCAGCGAAATTCTATCACATTTGTTCAATTTACGTCGCTCGTATTTCAGATAGCGTATTGGGCTAAGCCGGATCTCAAAGCGCATGAAATGGCGACTAAACTGCACTATTAAACTTCTAGGGTACGGCAAACAGAGACCCGAGCAGATCATTTTACATTATGGTTAATAAAAGAATTCAGCGTAAT
The DNA here is from genome assembly GCA_916610135.2 of Macropis europaea. NCBI lineage: Eukaryota > Metazoa > Arthropoda > Insecta > Hymenoptera > Melittidae > Macropis > Macropis europaea. The sequence goes on along the minus strand of CAKAJE020001443.1, from coordinate 48,680 downwards.
TCTATCACATTTATTCAACTTACGTCGCTCCTATTTCAGATAGCGTATTGGGCTAAGCGGCATCTCAAAGCGCATGAAATGGCGAGTGAAATGCACTATTAGACTTCTATGGTAGGGCGAACAGAGACCCGATTAGATCATTTTACATTAAGGTTAATATAAGGATTCACGGAAATTCTATCACATTTGTTCAATTTACGTCGCTCCTATTTCAGATAGCGTATTGGGCTATGCGGCATCTCAAAGCGCATGAAATGGCGCGTAAAATGCGCTATTAAACTTCTAGGATAAGGCAAACGGAGACCCGATTAGTTCATTTTATATTACGGTTAATATAAGAATTCAGCGTAATTCTATCACATTTCTTCAAATTACGTCGCTCCTATTTCAGATAGCGTACTGGGCTGGCCGGCATCTTAAACCGCGTGGAATGGCGAGTAAAATGCACTATTAAGCTTCTATGATAGGGCATTTACAGACCCGATTAGATCATTTTATATTTTGTTTAATATAAGAATTCAGGGAAATTCTATCACATTAGTTCAATTTACGTCGCTCCTATTTCAGATATCGTGTTGGGCTGAGCGGCATCCCAAAGCGCATGAAATGACGAGCGAAACGCACTATTAAACTTCTAGGGTAAGGCGAACAGAGTCCCGATTAGATCATTTTACATTAAGCTTAATATAAGTATTCAGGGAGATTCTATCACATTTGTTCAATTTACGTCGCTCCTATTTCAGATAGCGTATTGGGTTAAGCGGCATCTCAAAGCGCATGAAATGGCGAGTAAAATGCACTATTAAACTTCTAGGGTAGGGCAAACAGAGACCCGATTAGATCATTTTATATTATGGTTAATTTAAGAATTCAGCAAGATTCTATCACATTCGTTGAATTTACGTCGCTCCTATTTCAGATAGCGTACTGGGCTAGGCGGCATCTTAAAGCGCGTGGAATGGCGAGTAAAATGCACTGTTAAACTTCAATGATAGGGCAGTCAGAGACCCGATTAGATCATTTTATATTTTGTTTAATATAAGATTTCAGGGAAATCCTATCACATTTGTTCTATTTACGTCGCTCCTATTTCAGTTAGCGTATTGGGCTAACCGGCATCTCAAAGCGCATGGAATGGCGAATAAAATGGACTATTAAACTTCTAGGGTAGGGCAAACAGAGACCCGACTAGATCATTTTATATTACGGTTAATATAAGAATTCAGCGTAATTCTATCACATTTCTTCAAATTACGTCGCTCCTATTTCAGATAGCGTACTGGGCTGGCCGGCATCTTAAATCGCGTGGAATGGCGAGTAAAATGCACTATTAAACTTCTATGATAGGGCAATCAGTGACCTGATTAGATCATTTTATATTATAGTTAATTTAAGAATTCAGCGAAATTCTATCACATTAGTTCAACTTACGTCGCTCCTATATCAGATAGCTTATTGGGCTTAGCGGCATCTCAAAGCGCATGATGTGACGAGTGAAATGCACTATTGAACTTCTAGGGTAGGGCAAGCAGAGACCCGATTAGATCATTTTATATTATGGTTAATTTACGAATTCAGCGAAATTCTATCACATTTGTTCAATTTACGTCGCTCGTATTTCAGATAGCGTATTGGGCTAAGCCGGATCTCAAAGCGCATGAAATGGCGACTAAACTGCACTATTAAACTTCTAGGGTACGGCAAACAGAGACCCGAGCAGATCATTTTACATTATGGTTAATAAAAGAATTCAGCGTAATTCTATCACATTTATTCAACTTACGTCGCTCCTATTTCAGATAGCGTATTGGGCTAAGCGGCATCTCAAAGCGCATGAAATGGCGAGTGAAATGCACTATTAGACTTCTATGGTAGGGCGAACAGAGACCCGATTAGATCATTTTACATTAAGGTTAATATAAGGATTCACGGAAATTCTATCACATTTGTTCAATTTACGTCGCTCCTATTTCAGATAGCGTATTGGGCTATGCGGCATCTCAAAGCGCATGAAATGGCGCGTAAAATGCGCTATTAAACTTCTAGGATAAGGCAAACGGAGACCCGATTAGTTCATTTTATATTACGGTTAATATAAGAATTCAGCGTAATTCTATCACATTTCTTCAAATTACGTCGCTCCTATTTCAGATAGCGTACTGGGCTGGCCGGCATCTTAAACCGCGTGGAATGGCGAGTAAAATGCACTATTAAGCTTCTATGATAGGGCATTTACAGACCCGATTAGATCATTTTATATTTTGTTTAATATAAGAATTCAGGGAAATTCTATCACATTAGTTCAATTTACGTCGCTCCTATTTCAGATATCGTGTTGGGCTGAGCGGCATCCCAAAGCGCATGAAATGACGAGCGAAACGCACTATTAAACTTCTAGGGTAAGGCGAACAGAGTCCCGATTAGATCATTTTACATTAAGCTTAATATAAGTATTCAGGGAGATTCTATCACATTTGTTCAATTTACGTCGCTCCTATTTCAGATAGCGTATTGGGTTAAGCGGCATCTCAAAGCGCATGAAATGGCGAGTAAAATGCACTATTAAACTTCTAGGGTAGGGCAAACAGAGACCCGATTAGATCATTTTATATTATGGTTAATTTAAGAATTCAGCACGATTCTATCACATTCGTTGAATTTACGTCGCTCCTATTTCAGATAGCGTACTGGGCTAGGCGGCATCTTAAAGCGCGTGGAATGGCGAGTAAAATGCACTGTTAAACTTCAATGATAGGGCAGTCAGAGACCCGATTAGATCATTTTATATTTTGTTTAATATAAGATTTCAGGGAAATCCTATCACATTTGTTCTATTTACGTCGCTCCTATTTCAGTTAGCGTATTGGGCTAACCGGCATCTCAAAGCGCATGAAATGGCGAATAAAATGGACTATTAAACTTCTAGGGTAGGGCAAACAGAGACCCGATTAGATCATTTTATATTTTGTTTAATTTAAGAATTCAGCAAGATTCTATCACATTTGTTGAATTTACGTCGCTCCTATTTCAGATAGCGTACTGGGCTAGGCGGCATCTTAAAGCGCGTGGAATGGCGAGTAAAATGCACTGTTAAACTTCAATGATAGGGCATTCAGAGACCCGATTAGATCATTTTATATTTTGTTTAATATAAGATTTCAGGGAAATCCTATCACATTTGTTCTATTTACGTCGCTCCTATTTCAGTTAGCGTATTGGGCTAACCGGCATCTTAAAGCGCATGGAATGGCGAATAAAATGGACTATTGAACTTCTAGGGTAGGGCAAACAGAGACCCGACTAGATCATTTTATATTACGGTTAATATAAGAATTCAGCGTAATTCTATCACATTTCTTCAAATTACGTCGCTCCTATTTCAGATAGCGTACTGGGCTGGCCGGCATCTTAAATCGCGTGGAATGGCGAGTAAAATGCACTATTAAACTTCTATGATAGGGCAATCAGTGACCTGATTAGATCATTTTATATTATAGTTAATTTAAGAATTCAGCGAAATTCTATCACATTAGTTCAACTTACGTCGCTCCTATTTCAGATAGCGTATTGGGCTAAGCGGCATCTCAAGGCGAATGAAATGGCGAGTGAAATGCACTATTAGACTTCTATGGTAGGGCGAACAGAGACCCGATTGGATCATTTTACATTAAGGTTAATATAAGAATTCACGAAAATTCTATCACATTTGTTCAATTTACGTCGCTCCCATTCCAGATAGCGTATTGGGCTAAGCGGCATCTCAAAGCGCATGAAGTGGCGAGTAAAATGCGCTATTAAACTTCTAGGATAAGGCAAACAGAGACCCGATTAGATCATTTTATATTACTGTTAATATAAGAATTCAGCGTAATTCTATCACATTTGTTCAAGTTACGACGCTCCTATTTCAGATAGCGTACTGGGCTAGGCGGCATCTCAAAGCGCATGGAATGGCGAGTAAAATGCACTATTAAACTTCTAGGGTACGGCAAACAGAGACCCGAGCAGATCATTTTACATTATGGTTAATAAAAGAATTCAGCGTAATTCTATCACATTTGTTCAACTTACGTCGCTCCTATTTCAGAGAGCGTATTGGGCTAAGCGGCATCTCAAAGCGCATGAAATGGCGAGTGAAATGCACTATTAGACTTCTATGGTAGGGCGAACAGAGACCCGATTAGATCATTTTACATTAAGGTTAATATAAGGATTCACGGAAATTCTATCACATTTGTTCAATTTACGTCGCTCCTATTTCAGATAGCGTATTGGGCTATGCGGCATCTCAAAGCGCATGAAATGGCGCGTAAAATGCGCTATTAAACTTCTAGGATAAGGCAAACGGAGACCCGATTAGTTCATTTTATATTACGGTTAATATAAGAATTCAGCGTAATTCTATCACATTTCTTCAAATTACGTCGCTCCTATTTCAGATAGCGTACTGGGCTGGCCGGCATCTTAAACCGCGTGGAATGGCGAGTAAAATGCACTATTAAGCTTCTATGATAGGGCATTTACAGACCCGATTAGATCATTTTATATTTTGTTTAATATAAGAATTCAGGGAAATTCTATCACATTAGTTCAATTTACGTCGCTCCTATTTCAGATATCGTTTTGGGCTGAGCGGCATCTCAAAGCGCATGAAATGACGAGTGAAACGCACTATTAAACTTCTAGGGTAAGGCGAACAGAGTCCCGATTAGATCATTTTACATTGAGCTTAATATAAGTATTCAGGGAGATTCTATCACATTTGTTCAATTTACGTCGCTCCTATTTCAGATAGCGTATTGGGTTAAGCGGCATCTCAAAGCGCATGAAATGGCGAGTAAAATGCACTATTAAACTTCTAGGGTAGGGCAAACAGAGACCCGATTAGATCATTTTATATTATGGTTAATTTAAGAATTCAGCAAAACTCTATCACATTTGTTCAATTTACGTCGCTCCTATTTCAGATAGCGTACTGGGCTAGGCGGCATCTTAAAGCGCGTGGAATGGCGAGTAAAATGCGGTGTTAAACTTCAATGATAGAGCAGTCAGAGACCCGATTAGATCATTTTATGTTTTGTTTAATATAAGATTTCAGTGAAATCCTATCACATTTGTTCTATTTACGTCGCTCCTAATTCAGTTAGCGTATTGGGCTAACCGGCATCTCAAAGCGCATGAAATGGCGAATAAAATGGACTATTAAACTTCTAGGGTAGGGCAAACAGAGACCCGATTAGATCATTTTATATTTTGTTTAATTTAAGAATTCAGCAAGATTCTATCACATTCGTTGAATTTACGTCGCTCCTATTTCAGATAGCGTACTGGGCTAGGCGGCATCTTAAAGCGCGTGGAATGGCGAGTAAAATGCACTGTTAAACTTCAATGATAGGGCAGTCAGAGACCCGATTAGATCATTTTATATTTTGTTTAATATAAGATTTCAGGGAAATCCTATCACATTTGTTCTATTTACGTCGCTCCTATTTCAGTTAGCGTATTGGGCTAACCGGAATCTCAAAGCGCATGGAATGGCGAATAAAATGGACTATTAAACTTCTAGGGTAGGGCAAACAGAGACCCGACTAGATCATTTTATATTACGGTTAATATAAGAATTCAGCGTAATTCTATCACATTTCTTCAAATTACGTCGCTCCTATTTCAGATAGCGTACTGGGCTGGCCGGCATCTTAAATCGCGTGGAATGGCGAGTAAAATGCACTATTAAACTTCTATGATAGGGCAATCAGTGACCTGATTAGATCATTTTATATTATAGTTAATTTAAGAATTCAGCGAAATTCTATCACATTAGTTCAACTTACGTCGCTCCTATATCAGATAGCGTATTGGGCTAAGCGGCATCTCAAGGCGAATGAAATGGCGAGTGAAATGCACTATTAGACTTCTATGGTAGGGCGAACAGAGACCCGATTGGATCATTTTACATTAAGGTTAATATAAGAATTCACGAAAATTCTATCACATTTGTTCAATTTACGTCGCTCCCATTCCAGATAGCGTATTGGGCTAAGCGGCATCTCAAAGCGCATGAAATGGCGAGTAAAATGCGCTATTAAACTTCTAGGATAAGGCAAACAGAGACCCGATTAGATCATTTTATATTACTGTTAATATAAGAATTCAGCGTAATTCTATCACATTTGTTCAAGTTACGACGCTCCTATTTCAGATAGCGTACTGGGCTAGGCGGCATCTCAAAGCGCATGGAATGGCGAGTAAAATGCACTACTAATCTTCTATGATAGGGCAATCAGAGACCCGATTAGATCATTTTATATTTTGATTAATATAAGATATCAGGGAAATTCTATCACATTTGTTCAATTTACGTCGCTCCTATTTCAGATAGCGTATTGGGCTAAGCGGCACCTCAAAGCGCATGAAATGGCGAGTGAAATGCACTATAAGACTTCTATGGTAGGGCGAACAGAGACCAGATTAGATCATTTTACATTCTGGTTAATAAAATAATTCGGCGAAATTCTATCACATTTGTTCAACTTTCCTCGCTCGTATTTCAGATAGCGTATTGAGCTAAGCGGCATCTCGAAGCGCATGAAATGGCGAGTATAATGCACTATTAACCTTCTAGGATAAGGCAAACAGATACCCGATTAGATCATTTTATATTACAGTTAATATAAGAATGCAGCGTAATTCTATCACATTCGTTCAAGTTACGTCGCTCCTATTTCAGACAGCGTACTGGGCTAGGCGGCATCTTAAAGCGCGTGGAATGGCGAGTAAAATGCACTACTAAACTTCTATGATAGGGTAATCAGAGACCCGATTAGATCATTTTATATTTTGTTTAATATAAGATTTCAGGGAAATTCTATCACATTTGTTCAATTTACGTCGCTCCTATTTCAGATAGCGTATTGGGCTAAGCGGCATCTCAAAGCGCATGAAATGGCGCGTAAAAAGCGCTATTAAACTTCTAGGATAAGGCAAACGGAGACCGGATTAGTTAATTTAATATTACGGTTAATATAATATTTCAGCGTAATTCTATCACATTTCTTCAAATTACGTCGCTCCTATTTCAGATAGCGTACTGGGCTGGCCGGCATCTTAATCCGCGTGGAATGGCGAGTAAAATGCACTATTTAGCTTCTATGATAGGGCATTCACAGACCCGATTAGATCATTTTCTATTTTGTTTAATATAAGATTTCAGGGAAATTCTATCACATTTGTTCAATTTACGTCGCTCATATTTCAGATAGCGTATTGGGCTAAGCGGCATCTCAAAGGGCATGAAATGGAGAGTAGAATGCACTATTAAACTTCTAGGGTAGTGCAAACAGAGTCCCGATTAGATCATTTTATATTATGGTTAATTTAAGAACTCAGCAAAATTCTATCACATTTGTTCAATTTACGTCGCTCCTATTTCAGATAGCGTACTGGGCTAGGCGGCATCTTAGAGCGCGTGAAATGGCGAGTAAAATGCACTATTAAACTTCTATGATAGTGCAATCAGAGACCCGATTAGATTATTTTATATTTTGGTTAATATAAGAATTCAGGGAAATTCTATCACATTTGTTCAATTTACGTCGCTCCTATTTCAGATATCGTATTGGGCTAAGCGGCATCTCAAAGCGCATGAAATGACGAGTGAAATGCACTATTAAACTTCTAGGGTAGGGCGAACAGAGTCCCGATTAGATCATTTTACATTAAGGTTAATATATGTATTCAGGGAGATTCTATCACATTTGTTCAATTTACGTCGCTCCTATTTCAGACAGCGTATTGGGCTAACCGGCATCTCAAAGCGCATGAAATGGCGAAAAAAATGGACAATTAAACTTCTAGGGTAGGGCAAACGGAGACCCGATTAGATCATTTAAATTACGGTTAATATAAGAATTCAGCGTAATTCTATCACATTTCTTCAAATTACGTCGCTCCTATTTCAGATAGCGTACTGGGCTGGCCGGCATCTTAAAGCGCGTGGAATGGCGAGTAAAATGCACTATTAAACTTCTATGATAGGGCAATCAATGACCCGATTAGATCATTTTATATTATAGTTAATTTACGAATTCAGCGAAATTCTATCACATTTGTTCAATTTACGTCGCTCCTATTTCAGATAGCGTATTGGGCTAAGCGGCATCTCCAAGCGCATGAAATGGCGAGTAAAATGCAATGCTAAACTTCTAGGATGAGGCAAACAGAGACCCGATTAGATCATTTTATATTTTTGTTAATATAAGAATTCAGCGAAATTCTATCACATTTGTTCAATTTACGTCGCTCATATTTCCGATAGCGTATTGGGCTACGCGGCATCACAAAGCGCATGAAATGGCGAATAAAATGCACTATTAAACTTCTAGGCTAGGGCGAACAGAGACCCGAGCAGATCATTTTACATTATGGTTAATAAAAGAATTCAGCGTAATTCTATCACATTAGTTCAACTTACGTCGCTCCTATTTCAGATAGCGTATTGGGCTAAACGGCATCGCAAGGCGAATGAAATGGCGAGTGAAATGCACTATTAGACTTCTATGGTAGGGCGAACAGAGACCCGATTGGATCATTTTACATTAAGGTTAATATAAGAATTCACGAAAATTCTATCACATTTGTTCAATTTACGTCGCTCCCATTCCAGATAGCGTATTGGGCTAAGCGGCATCTCAAAGCGCATGAAATGGCGAGTAAAATGCGCTATTAAACTTCTAGGATAAGGCAAACAGAGACCCGATTAGATCATTTTATATTACTGTTAATATAAGAATTCAGCGTAATTCTATCACATTTGTTCAAGTTACGACGCTCCTATTTCAGATAGCGTACTGGGCTAGGCGGCATCTCAAAGCGCATGGAATGGCGAGTAAAATGCACTACTAATCTTCTATGATAGGGCAATCAGAGACCCGATTAGATCATTTTATATTTTGATTAATATAAGATTTCAGGGAAATTCTATCACATTTGTTCAATTTACGTCGCTCCTATTTCAGATAGCGTATTGGGCTAAGCCGGATCTCAAAGCGCATGAAATGGCGACTAAAATGCACTATTAAACTTCTAGGGTAGGGCAAACAGAGACCCGATTAGATCATTTTATATTATGGTTAATTTAAGAATTCAGCAAAATTCTATCACATTTGTTCAACTTACGTCGCTCCTATTTCAGATAGCGTACTGGGCTAGGCGGCATCTCAAAGCGCATGGAATGGCGAGTAAAATGCACTACTAATCTTCTATGATAGGGCAATCAGAGACCCGATTAGATCATTTTATATTTTGATTAATATAAGATTTCAGGGAAATTCTATCACATTTGTTCAATTTTCGTCGCTCCTATTTCAGATAGCGTATTGGGCTAAGCGGCATCTCAAAGCGCATGAAATGACGAGTGAAATGCACTATTAAACTTCTAGGGTAGGGCAAACAGGGACCCGATTAGATCATTTTATATTATGGTTAATTTAAGAATTCAGCGAAATTCTATCACATTTGTTCAATTTACGTCGCTCCTATTTCAGATAGCGTATTGGGCTAAGCGGCATCTCAAGGCGCATGAAATGGCGTGTAAAATGCACGATTAAACTTCTAGGGTAGGGCAAACAGAGACCCGATTAGATCATTTTATATTTTGGTTAATATAAGAATTCAGCGAAATTCTATCACATTTGTTCAATTTACGTCGCTCCTATTTCAGACAGCTTATTGGGCTTAGCGGCATCTCAAATCGCATGAAATGGCGAACAAAATGCACTATTAAACTTCTAGGCTAGGGCGAACAGAGACCAGATTAGATCATTTTATATTTTGGTTAATATAAGAATTCTGCGAAATTCTATCACATTTGTTCAAGTTACGTCGCTCCTATTTCAGATAGCGTACTGGGCTAGGCGGCATCTTAAAGCGCGTGGAATGGCGAGTAAAATGCACTATTAAACTTCTATGATAGGGCAATCAGAGACCCGATTAGATCATTTTATATTTTGTTTAATATAAGAATTCAACGATATTCTATCACATTTGTAAAATTTACGTCGCTCCTATTACAGATAGCTTATTGGGCTTAGCGGCATCTCAAAGCGTATGAAATGACGAGTGAAATGCACTATTAAACTTCTAGGGTACGGCAAGCAGAGACCCGATTAGATCATTTTATATTATGGTTAATTTAAGAATTCAGCAAAATTCTATCACATTCGTTCAATTTAGGTCGCTCCTATTTCAGATAGCGTATTGGGCTAAGCGGCACCTCAAAGCGCATGAACTGGCGAGTGAAATGCACTATAAGACTTCTATGGTAGGGCGAACAGAGACCAGATTAGATCATTTTACATTCTGGTTAATAAAATAATTCGGCGAAATTCTATCACATTTGTTCAACTTTCGTCGCTCGTATTTCAGATAGCGTATTGAGCTAAGCGGCATCTCGAAGCGCATGAAATGGCGAGTATAATGCACTATTAACCTTCTAGGATAAGGCAAACAGATACCCGATTAGATCATTTTATATTACAGTTAATATAAGAATGCAGCGTAATTCTATCACATTCGTTCAAGTTACGTCGCTCCTATTTCAGATAGCGTACTGGGCTAGGCGGCATCTTAAAGCGCGTGGAATGGCGAGTAAAATGCACTACTAAACTTCTATGATAGGGCAATCAGAGACCCGATTAGATCATTTTATATTTTGTTTAATATAAGATTTCAGGGAAATTCTATCACATTTGTTCAATTTACGTCGCTCATATTTCAGATAGCGTATTGGGCTAAGCGGCATCTCAAAGGGCATGAAATGGAGAGTAGAATGCACTATTAAACTTCTAGGGTAGTGCAAACAGAGACCCGATTACATCATTTTATATTATGGTTAATTTAAGAATTCAGCAAAATTCTATCACATTTGTTCAATTTACGTCGCTCCTATTTCAGATAGCGTACTGGGCTAGGCGGCATCTTAGAGCGCGTGAAATGGCGAGTAAAATGCACTATTAAACTTCTATGATAGTGCAATCAGAGACCCGATTAGATTATTTTATATTTTGGTTAATATAAGAATTCAGGGAAATTCTATCACATTTGTTAAATTTACGTCGCTCCTATTTCAGATATCGTATTGGGCTAAGCGGCATCTCAAAGCGCATGAAATGATGAGTGAAATGCACTATTAAACTTCTAGGGTAGGGCGAACAGAGTCCCGATTAGATCATTTTACATTAAGGTTAATATATGTATTCAGGGAGATTCTATCACATTTGTTCAATTTACGTCGCTCCTATTTCAGACAGCGTATTGGGCTAACCGGCATCTCAAAGCGCATGAAATGGCGAATAAAATGGACAATTAAACTTCTAGGGTAGGGCAAACGGAGACCCGATTAGATCATTTTATATCACGGTTAATATAAGAATTCAGCGTAATTCTATCACATTTCTTCAAATTACGTCGCTCCTATTTCAGATAGCGTACTGGGCTGGCCGGCATCTTAAAGCGCGTGGAATGGCGAGTAAAATGCACTATTAAACTTCTATGATAGGGCAATCAATGACCCGATTAGATCATTTTATATTATAGTTAATTTACGAATTCAGCGAAATTCTATCACATTTGTGCAATTTACGTCGCTCCTATTTCAGATAGCGTATTGGGCTAAGCGGCATCTCAAAGCGCATGAAATGGCGAGTAAAATGCAATACTAAACTTCTAGGATAAGGCAAACAGAGACCCGATTAGATCATTTTATATTTTTGTTAATATAAGAATTCAGCGAAATTCTATCACATTTGTTCAATTTACGTCGCTCATATTTCCGATAGCGTATTGGGCTAAGCGGCATCTCAAAGCGCATGAAATGGCGAGTAAAATGCACTATTAAGCTTCTATGATTGGGCATTCACAGACCCGATTAGATCATTTTATATTTTGTTTAATATAAGATTTCAGGGAAATTCTATCACATTTGTTTAATTTACGTCGCTCATATTTCAGATAGCGTATTGGGCTAAGCGGCATCTCAAAGGGCATGAAATGGCGAGTAGAATGCACTATTAAACTTCTAGGGTAGTGCAAACAGAGACCCGATTAGATCATTTTATATTTTGGTTAATATAAGAATTCAACGACATTCTATCACATTTGTAAAATTTACGTCGCTCCTATTACAGATAGCTTATTGGGCTTAGCGGCATCTCAAAGCGCATGAAATGACGAGTGAAATGCACTATTAAACTTCTAGGGTAGGGCAAACAGAGACCCGATTAGATCATTTTATATTATGGTTAATTTAAGAATTCAGCAAAATTCTATCACATTTGTTCAATTTACGTCGCTCCTATTTCAGATAGCGTACTGGGCTAGGCGGCATCTTAAAGCGGGTGGAATGGCGAGTAGAATGAACTATTAAAATTCTATGGTAGGGCAAACAGAGACTCGATTAGATCATTTTTCATTAATGTTAATGAAAGAATTCAGCGAAATTCTATCACATTTGTTCAACTTACGTCGCTCCTATTTCAGATAGCGTATTGGGCTAAGCGGCACCTCAAAGCGCATGAAATGCCGTGTGAAATGCACTATTAGACTTCTATGGTAGGGCGAACAGAGACCCGATTGGATCATTTTACATTAAGGTTTATATAAGAATTCACGGAAATTCTATCACATTTGTTCAATTTACGTCGCTCCTATTTCAGATAGCGTTTGGGCTAAGCGGCCTCTCAAAGCGCATGAAATGATGCGTAAAATGCGCTATTAAACTTCTAGGATAAGGCAAACGGAGACCCGATTTGTTCATTTTATATTACGGTTAATATAAGAATGCAGCGTAATTGTATCACATTTCTTCAAATTACGTCGCTCCTATTTCAGATAGCGTACTGGGCTGGCCGGCATCTTGATCCGCGTGGAATGGCGAGTAAAATGCACTATTAAGCTTCTATGAATGGGCATTCACAGACCTGATTAGATCATTTTATATTTTGTTTAATATAAGATATCAGGGAAATTCTATCACATTTGTTCAATTTACGTCGCTCATATTTCAGATAGCGTATTGGGCTAAGCGGCATCTCAAAGCGCATGAAATGGCGAGTAGAATGCACTATTAAACTTCTAGGGTAGTGCAAACAGAGACCCGATTAGATCATTTTATATTTTGGTTAATATAAGATTTCAGGGAAATTCTATCACATTTGTTCAATTTACGTCGCTCCTATTTCAGATAGCGTACTGGGCTAGGCGGCAACTTAAAGCGCGTGGAATGGCGAGTAAAATGCACAACTAAACTTCTATGATAGGGCAATCAGAGACCCGATTAGATCATTTTATATTTTGTTTAATATAAGATTTCAGGGAAATAATATCACATTTGTTCAATTTACGTCGCTCCTATTTCAGATAGCGTACTGGGCTAGGCGGCATCTTAAAGCGCGTGGAATCGCGAGTAAAATGCACTGTTAAACTTCAATGATAGGGCAGTGAGAGACCCGATTAGATCATTTTATATTTTGTTTAATATAAGATTTCAGGGAAATCCTATCACATTTGTTCTATTTACGTCGCTCCTATTTCAGTTAGCGTATTGGGCTAACCGGCATCTCAAAGCGCATGAAATGGCGAATAAAATGGACTATTAAACTTCTAGGGTAGGGCAAACAGAGACCCGATTAGATCATTTTATATTACGGTTAATATAAGAATTCAGCGTAATTCTATCACATTCCTTCAAATTACGTCGCTCCTATTTCAGATAGCGTACTGGGCTCGTCGGCATCTTAAAGCGCGTGGAATGGCCAGTAAAATGCACTATTAAGCTTCTGTGATAGGGCAATCAGTGACCCGATTAGATCATTTTATATTATAGTTAATTTAAGAATTCAGCGAAATTCTATCACATTTGTTCAATTTACGTCGCTCCAATTTCAGATAGCGTATTGGGCTAAGCGGCATCTCAAAGCGCATGAAATGGTGAATAAAATGCACTATTAAACTTCTAGGCTAGGGCGAACAGAGACCCGAGCAGATCATTTTACATTATGGTTAATAAAAGAATTCAGCGTAATTCTATCACATTTGTTCAACTTACTTCTCTCCTATTTCAGATAGCGTATTGGGCTAAGCGGCATCTCAAAGCTCATGAAATGGCGAGTGAAATGCACTATTAGACTCCTATGGTAGGGCGAACAGAGACCCGATTGGAACATTTTACATTAAGGTTAATATAAGAATTCACGGAAATTCTATCACATTTGTTCAATTTACGTCGCTCCTATTCCAGATAGCGTATTGGGCTAAGCGGCATCTCAAAGCGCATGAAATGGCGAGTAAAATGCGCTATTAAACTTCTAGGATAAGGCAAACACAGACCCGATTAGATCATTTTATATTACGGTTAATATAAGAATTCAGCGTAATTCTATCACATTTGTTCAAGTTACGTCGCTCCTATTTCAGATAGCGTACTGGGCTAGGCGGCATATTAAAGCGCGTGGAATGGCGAGTAAAATGCACTATTAAACTCCTAGGGTAGGGCAAACAGAGACCCGATTAGATCATTTTATATTATGGTTAATTTAAGAATTCAGAAAAATTCTATCACATTTGTTCAACTTACGTCGCTCCTATTTCATATAGCGTATTGGGCTAAGCGGCATCTCAAAGCGCATGAAATGGCGAGTGAAATGCACTACTAAACTCCTAGGGTAGGGCAAACAGAGACCCGATTAGATCATTTTATATTACCGTTAATATAAGAATTCAGCGTAATTCTATCACATTTCTTCAAATTACGTCGCTCCTATTTCAGATAGCGTACTGGGCTGGCCGGCATCTTAATCCGCGTGGAATGGCGAGTTAAATGCACTATTAAGCTTCTATGATAGGGCATTCACAGACCCGATTAGATCATTTTATATTTTGATTAATATAAGGTTTCAGGGAAATTCTATCACATTTGTTCAATTTATGTCGCTCCTATTTCAGATAGCGTATTGGGCTAAGCCGGATCTCAAAGCGCATGAAATGGCGACTAAAATGCACTATTAAACTTCTAGGGTAGGGCAAACAGAGACCCGATTAGATCATTTTATATGATGGTTAATTTAAGAATTCAGCAAAATTCTACCACATTTGTTCAACTTACGTCGCTCCTATTTCTGATAGCGTATTGGGCTAAGCGGCATCTCAAAGCGCATGAAATGGCGAGTGAAATGCACTATTAAACTCCTAGGGTAGGGCAAACAGAGACCCGATTAGATCATTTTATATTATGGTTAATTTAAGAATTCAACAAGATTCTATCACATTTGTTGAATTTACGTCGCTCCTATTTCAGATAGCGTACTGGGCTAGGCGGCATCTTAAAGCGCGTGGAATCGCGAGTAAAATGCACTGTTAAACTTCAATGATAGGGCAGTCAGAGACCCGATTAGATCATTTTATATTATGGTTAATATAAGAATTCAGCGAAATTCTATCACATTTGTTCAATTTGCTTCGCTCATATTTCAGATAGCGTATTGGGCTAAGCGGCATCTCAAAGCGCATGAAATGGCGCGCAAAATGCGCTATTAAACTTCTAGGATAAGGCAAACGGAGACCCGATTAGTTCATTTTATATTACCGTTAATATAAGAATTCAGCGTAATTCTATCACATTTCTTCAAATTACGTCGCTCCTATTTCAGATAGCGTACTGGGCTGGCCGGCATCTTAATCCGCGTGGAATGGCGAGTAAAATGCACTATTAAGCTTCTATGATAGGGCATTCACAGACCCGATTAGATCATTTTATATTTTGTTTAATATAAGATTTTAGGGAAATTCTATCACATTTGTTCAATTTACGTCGCTCCTATTTCAGTTAGCGTATTGGGCTAACCGGCATCTCAAAGCGCATGAAATGGCGAATAAAATGGACAATTAAACTTCTAGGGTAGGGCAAACGGAGACCCGATTAGATCATTTTATATTACGGTTAATATAAGAATTCAGCGTAATTCTATCACATTTCTTCAAATTACGTCGCTCCTATTTCAGATAGCGTACTGGGCTGGCCGGCATCTTAATCCGCGTGGAATGGCGAGTAAAATGCACTATTAAGCTTCTATGATAGGGCATTCACAGACCCGATTAGATCATTTTATATTTTGTTTAATATAAGATTTTAGGGAAATTCTATCACATTTGTTCAATTTACGTCGCTCCTATTTCAGTTAGCGTATTGGGCTAACCGGCATCTCAAAGCGCATGAAATGGCGAATAAAATGGACAATTAAACTTCTAGGGTAGGGCAAACGGAGACCCGATTAGATCATTTTATATTACGGTTAATATAAGAATTCAGCGTAATTCTATCACATTTCTTCAAATTACGTCGCTCCTATTTCAGATAGCGTACTGGGCTGGCCGGCATCTTAAAGCGCGTGGAACGGCGAGTAAAATGCACTATTAAACTTCTATGATAGGGCAATCAGTGACCCGATTAGATAATTTTATATTATAGTTAATTTATGAATTCAGCGAAATTCTATCACATTTGTTCAATTTACGTCGCTCCTATTTCAGATAGCGTATTGGGCTAAGCGGCATCTCAAAGCGCATGAAATGGCGAGCAAAATGCACTATTAAACTCCTATGATAGGGCAATCAGTGACCCGATTAGATCCTTTTATATTATAGTTAATTTAAGAATTCAGCGAAATTCTATGACATTTGTTCAATTTACGTCGCTCCTATTTCAGATAGCGTATTGGGCTAAGCGGCATCTCAAAGCGCATGAAATGGCGAGCAAAATGCACTATTAACTTCTAGGGTAGGGCAAACAGAGACCCGATTAGATCATTTTATATTTTTGTTAATATAAGAATTCAACGAAATTCTATCACATTTGTAAAATTTACGTCGCTCCTATTACAGATAGCTTATTGGGCTTAGCGGCATCTCAAAGCGCATGAAATGACGAGTGAAATGCACTATTAAACTTCTAGGGTAGGGCAAACAGAGACCCGATTAGATCATTTTATATTATGGTTAATTTAAGAATTCAGCAAAATTCTATCACATTTGTTCAATTTACGTCGCTCCTATTTCAGATAGCGTACTGGGCTAGGCGGCATCTTAAAGCGGGTGGAATGGCGAGTAGAATGCACTATTAAAATTCTATGGTAGGGCAAACAGAGACCCGATTAGATCATTTTATATTATGGTTAATTTAAGAATTCAGCAAGATTCTATCACATTTGTTGAATTTACGTCGCTCCTATTTCAGATAGCGTACTGGGCTAGGCGGCATCTTAAAGCGCGTGGAATCGCGAGTAAAATGCACAGTGAAACTTCAATGATAGGGCAGTCAGAGACCCGATTAGATCATTTTATATTTTGTTTAATATAAGATTTCAGGGAAATCCTATCACATTTGTTCTATTTACGTCGCTCCTATTTCAGTTAGCGTATTGGGCTAACGGGCATCTCAAAGCGCATGAAATGGCGAATAAAATGGACTATTAAACTTCTCGGGTAGGGCAAACAGAGACCCGATTAGATCATTTTATATTACGGTTAATATAAGAATTCAGCGTAATTCTATCACATTTCTTCAAATTACGTCGCTCCTATTTCAGATAGTGTACTGGGCTGGCCGGCATCTTAAAGCGCGTGGAATGGCGAGTAAAATGCACTATTAAACTTCTATGATAGGGCAATCAGTGACCCGATTAGATCATTTTATATTATAGTTAATTTAAGAATTCAGCGAAATTCTATCACATTTGTTCAATTTACGTCGCACCTGTTTCAGATAGCGTATTGGGCTAAGCGGCATCTCAAAGCGCATGAAATGGCGAGTAAATGCAATACTAAACTTCTAGGCTAGGGAGAACAGAGACCCGATCAGATCATTTTACATTATGGTTCATAAAAGAATTCAGCGAAACTCTATCACATTTTTTCAACTTACGTCGCTCCTATTTCAGATAGCGTATTGGGCTAAGCGGCAGCTCAAAGCGCATGAAATGGCGAGTAAAATGCAATATTAAGCTTCTAGGGTAGGGCAAACAGACACCCGATTAGATCATTTTATATTATGGTTAATTTAAGAATTCAGCAAAATTCTATCACATTTGTTCAATTTACGTCGCTCCTATTTCAGATAGCGTATTGGGCAAAGCGGCATCTCAAAGCGTATGAAATGGCGAATAAAATGCACTCTTAAACTTCTAGGCTAGGGCGAACAGAGACCCGATCAGATCATTTTACATTATGGTTAATAAAAGAATTCAGCGAAATTCTATCACATTTGTTCAACTTACGTCGCTCCTATTTCAGATAGCGTATTGGGCTAAGCGGCATCTCAAAGCGCATGAAATGGCGAGTAAAATGAACTATTAGATTTCTATGGTAGGGCGTACAGAGACCCGATTAGATCATTTTATATTACGGTTAATATAAGAATTCAGCGTAATACTATCACATTTCTTCAAATTACGTCGCTCCTATTTCAGATAGTGTACGGGGCTGGCCGGCATCTTAAAGCGCGTGGAATGGCGAGTAAAATGCACTATTAAACTTCTATGATAGGGCAATCAGTGACCCGATTAGATCATTTTATATTATAGTTAATTTAAGAATTCAGCGAAATTCTATCACATTTGTTCAATTTACGTCGCTCCCATTTCAGATAGCGTATTGGGCTAAGCGGCATCTCAAAGCGCATGAAATGGCGAGTAAAATGCACTATTAAACTTCTAGGGTAGGGCAATCAGTGACCCGATTAGATCATTTTATATTATAGTTAATTTAAGAATTCAGCGAAATTCTATCACATTTGTTCAATTTACGTCGCACCTGTTTCAGATAGCGTATTGGGCTAAGCGGCATCTCAAAGCGCATGAAATGGCGAGTAAATGCAATACTAAACTTCTAGGCTAGGGAGAACAGAGACCCGATCAGATCATTTTACATTATGGTTCATAAAAGAATTCAGCGAAACTCTATCACATTTTTTCAACTTACGTCGCTCCTATTTCAGATAGCGTATTGGGCTAAGCGGCAGCTCAAAGCGCATGAAATGGCGAGTAAAATGCAATATTAAGCTTCTAGGGTAGGGCAAACAGACACCCGATTAGATCATTTTATATTATGGTTAATTTAAGAATTCAGCAAAATTCTATCACATTTGTTCAATTTACGTCGCTCCTATTTCAGATAGCGTATTGGGCAAAGCGGCATCTCAAAGCGTATGAAATGGCGAATAAAATGCACTATTAAAGTTCTAGGCTAGGGCGAACAGAGATCCGATTAGATCATTTCACATTATGGTTAATTTAAGAATTCAGCGAAATTCTATCACATTTGTTCAATGTATGTCGCTCCTATTTCAGATAGCGTATTGGGCTAAGCGGCATCTCGAAGCGCATGAAATGGCGGGTATAATGCACTATTAAACTTCTAGGGTAAGGCAAACAGAGGCCCGATTACATCATTTTATATTACGGTTAATATAAGAATGCAGCGTAATTCTATCACATTTGTTCAACTTACGTCGCTCATATTTCAGATAGCGTACTGGGCTAGGCGGCATCTTAAAGCGCGTGGAATGGTGAGTAAAATGCACTACTAATCTTCTATGATAGGGCAATCAGAGACCCGATTAGATCATTTTATATTTTGTTTAATATAAGATTTCAGGGAAATTCTATCACATTTGTTCAATTTACGTCGCTCCCATTTCAGATAGCGTATTGGGCGAAGCGGCATCTCAAAGCGCATGAAATGGCGACTAAAATGCACAATTAAACTTCTAGGGTAGGGCAAGCAGAGACCCGATTAGATCTTTTTATATTATGGTTAATTTAAGATTTCAACAAAATTCTGTCACATTTGTTCAATTTACGTCGCTCCTATTTCAGATAGCGTACTGGGTTCGGCCGCATCTTAAAGCGCGTGGAATGGGGAGTGAAATGCACTATTAGACTTCTATGGTAGGGCGAACAGAGACCCGATTAGATCATTTTATATTATGGTTAATTTAAGAATTCAGCGAAATTCTATAACATTTGTTCAATTTACGTCGCTTCTATTTCAGATAGCGTATTGGGCTATGCGGCAT
Source organism: Macropis europaea (assembly GCA_916610135.2). Classification (NCBI taxonomy): domain Eukaryota; kingdom Metazoa; phylum Arthropoda; class Insecta; order Hymenoptera; family Melittidae; genus Macropis; species Macropis europaea. The sequence goes on along the minus strand of CAKAJE020001443.1, from coordinate 28,558 downwards.
CTCAAAGCGCATGAAATGGCGAGTAAAATGCACTGTTAAACTTCTATGATAGGGCAAACAGAGGCCCGATTAGATCATTTTACATTAAGGTTAATATAAGAATTCAGGGAAATTCTATCACATTTGTTCAATTTACGTCGCTCCTATTCCAGATAGCGTATTGTGCTAAGCGGCATCTCAGAGCGCATGAAATGGCGAGTGAAATGCGCTATTAGACTTCTATGGTAGGGCGAACAGAGACACGATTAGATCATTTTACATTAAGGTTAATATAAGAATTCAGGGAAATTCTATCACATTTGTTCAATTTACGTCGCTCATATTTCAGATAGCGTATTGGGCTAAGCGGCATCTCAAAGGGCATGAAATGGAGAGTAGAATGCACTATTAAACTTCTAGGGTAGTGCAAACAGAGACCCGATTAGATCATTTTATATTATGGTTAATTTAAGAACTCAGCAAAATTCTATCACATTTGTTCAATTTACGTCGCTCCTATTTCAGATAGCGTACTGGGCTAGGCGGCATCTTAGAGCGCGTGAAATGGCGAGTAAAATGCACTATTAAACTTCTATGATAGTGCAATCAGAGACCCGATTAGATTATTTTATATTTTGGTTAATATAAGAATTCAGGGAAATTCTATCACATTTGTTCAATTTACGTCGCTCCTATTTCAGATATCGTATTGGGCTAAGCGGCATCTCAAAGCGCATGAAATGACGAGTGAAATGCACTATTAATCTTCTAGGGTAGGGCGAACAGAGTCCCGATTAGATCATTTTACATTAAGGTTAATATATGTATTCAGGGAGATTCTATCACATTTGTTCAATTTACGTCGCTCCTATTTCAGACAGCGTATTGGGCTAACCGGCATCTCAAAGCGCATGAAATGGCGAAAAAAATGGACAATTAAACTTCTAGGGTAGGGCAAACGGAGACCCGATTAGATCATTTAAATTACGGTTAATATAAGAATTCAGCGTAATTCTATCACATTTCTTCAAATTACGTCGCTCCTATTTCAGATAGCGTACTGGGCTGGCCGGCATCTTAAAGCGCGTGGAATGGCGAGTAAAATGCACTATTAAACTTCTATGATAGGGCAATCAATGACCCGATTAGATCATTTTATATTATAGTTAATTTACGAATTCAGCGAAATTCTATCACATTTGTTCAATTTACGTCGCTCCTATTTCAGATAGCGTATTGGGCTAAGCGGCATCTCCAAGCGCATGAAATGGCGAGTAAAATGCAATACTAAACTTCTAGGATGAGGCAAACAGAGACCCGATTAGATCATTTTATATTTTTGTTAATATAAGAATTCAGCGAAATTCTATCACATTTGTTCAATTTACGTCGCTCATATTTCCGATAGCGTATTGGGCTACGCGGCATCACAAAGCGCATGAAATGGCGAATAAAATGCACTATTAAACTTCTAGGCTAGGGCGAACAGAGACCCGAGCAGATCATTTTACATTATGGTTAATAAAAGAATTCAGCGTAATTCTATCACATTAGTTCAACTTACGTCGCTCCTATTTCAGATAGCGTATTGGGCTAAGCGGCATCGCAAGGCGAATGAAATGGCGAGTGAAATGCACTATTAGACTTCTATGGTAGGCCGAACAGAGACCCGATTGGATCATTTTACATTAAGGTTAATATAAGAATTCACGAAAATTCTATCACATTTGTTCAATTTACGTCGCTCCCATTCCAGATAGCGTATTGGGCTAAGCGGCATCTCAAAGCGCATGAAATGGCGAGTAAAATGCGCTATTAAACTTCTAGGATAAGGCAAACAGAGACCCGATTAGATCATTTTATATTACTGTTAATATAAGAATTCAGCGTAATTCTATCACATTTGTTCAAGTTACGACGCTCCTATTTCAGATAGCGTACTGGGCTAGGCGGCATCTCAAAGCGCATGGAATGGCGAGTAAAATGCACTACTAATCTTCTATGATAGGGCAATCAGAGACCCGATTAGATCATTTTATATTTTGATTAATATAAGATTTCAGGGAAATTCTATCACATTTGTTCAATTTACGTCGCTCCTATTTCAGATAGCGTATTGGGCTAAGCCGGATCTCAAAGCGCATGAAATGGCGACTAAAATGCACTATTAAACTTCTAGGGTAGGGCAAACAGAGACCCGATTAGATCATTTTATATTATGGTTAATTTAAGAATTCAGCAAAATTCTATCACATTTGTTCAACTTACGTCGCTCCTATTTCAGATAGCGTACTGGGCTAGGCGGCATCTCAAAGCGCATGGAATGACGAGTAAAATGCACTACTAATCTTCTATGATAGGGCAATCAGAGACCCGATTAGATCATTTTATATTTTGATTAATATAAGATTTCAGGGAAATTCTATCACATTTGTTCAATTTTCGTCGCTCCTATTTCAGATAGCGTATTGGGCTAAGCGGCATCTCAAAGCGCATGAAATGACGAGTGAAATGCACTATTAAACTTCTAGGGTAGGGCAAACAGGGACCCGATTAGATCATTTTATATTATGGTTAATTTAAGAATTCAGCGAAATTCTATCACATTTGTTCAATTTACGTCGCTCCTATTTCAGATAGCGTACTGGGCTAGGCGGCATCTCAAAGCGCATGGAATGGCGAGTAAAATGCACTACTAATCTTCTATGATAGGGCAATCAGAGACCCGATTAGATCATTTTATATTTTGATTAATATAAGATTTCAGGGAAATTCTATCACATTTGTTCAATTTTCGTCGCTCCTATTTCAGATAGCGTATTGGGCTAAGCGGCATCTCAAAGCGCATGAAATGACGAGTGAAATGCACTATTAAACTTCTAGGGTAGGGCAAACAGGGACCCGATTAGATCATTTTATATTATGGTTAATTTAAGAATTCAGCGAAATTCTATCACATTTGTTCAATTTACGTCGCTCCTATTTCAGATAGCGTATTGGGCTAAGCGGCATCTCAAAGCGCATGAAATGGCGTGTAAAATGCACGATTAAACTTCTAGGGTAGGGCAAACAGAGACCCGATTAGATCATTTTATATTTTGGTTAATATAAGAATTCAGCGAAATTCTATCACATTTGTTCAATTTACGTCGCTCCTATTTCAGACAGCTTATTGGGCTTAGCGGCATCTCAAATCGCATGAAATGGCGAACAAAATGCACTATTAAACTTCTAGGCTAGGGCGAACAGAGACCAGATTAGATCATTTTATATTTTGGTTAATATAAGAATTCTGCGAAATTCTATCACATTTGTTCAAGTTACGTCGCTCCTATTTCAGATAGCGTACTGGGCTAGGCGGCATCTTAAAGCGCGTGGAATGGCGAGTAAAATGCACTATTAAACTTCTATGATAGGGCAATCAGAGACCCGATTAGATCACTTTATATTTTGTTTAATATAAGAATTCAACGATATTCTATCACATTTGTAAAATTTACGTCGCTCCTATTACAGATAGCTTATTGGGCTTAGCGGCATCTCAAAGCGTATGAAATGACGAGTGAAATGCACTATTAAACTTCTAGGGTACGGCAAGCAGAGACCCGATTAGATCATTTTATATTATGGTTAATTTAATAATTCAGCAAAATTCTATCACATTCGTTCAATTTAGGTCGCTCCTATTTCAGATAGCGTATTGGGCTAAGCGGCACCTCAAAGCGCATGAACTGGCGAGTGAAATGCACTATAAGACTTCTATGGTAGGGCGAACAGAGACCAGATTAGATCATTTTACATTCTGGTTAATAAAATAATTCGGCGAAATTCTATCACATTTGTTCAACTTTCGTCGCTCGTATTTCAGATAGCGTATTGAGCTAAGCGGCATCTCGAAGCGCATGAAATGGCGAGTATAATGCACTATTAACCTTCTAGGATAAGGCAAACAGATACCCGATTAGATCATTTTATATTACAGTTAATATAAGAATGCAGCGATATTCTATCACATTTCTTCAAATTACGTCGCTCCTATTTCAGATAGCTCATTGGGTTAAGCGGCATCTCAAAGCGCATGAAATGACGAGTGAAATGCACTATTAAACTTCTGGGGTAGGGCAATCAGAGACCCGATTAGATCATTTTATATTATGGTTAATTTAAGAATTCAGCAAAATTCTATCACATTTGTTCAATTTACGTCGCTCCTATTTCAGATAGCGTACTGGGCTAGGCGGCACCTCAAAGCGCATGAAATGGCGAGTGAAATGCACTATTAGACTTCTATGGTATGGCGAACAGAGACCCGATTGGATCATTTTACATTAAGGTTTATATAAGAATTCACGGAAATTCTATCACATTTGTTCAATTTACGTCGCTCCTATTGCAGATAGCGTATTGGGCTAAGCGGCCTCTCAAAGCGCATGAAATGATGCGTAAAATGCGCTATTAAACTTCTAGGATAAGGCAAACGGAGACCCGATTTGTTCATTTTATATTACGGTTAATATAAGAATTCAGCGGAATTCTATCACATTTCTTCAAATTACGTCGCTCCTATTTCAGATAGCGTACTGGGCTGGCAGGCATCTTAATCCGCGTGGAATGGCGAGTAAAATGCACTATTAAGCTTCTATGATTGGGCATTCACAGACCCGATTAGATCATTTTATATTTTGTTTAATATAAGATTTCAGGGAAATTCTATCACATTTGTTTAATTTACGTCGCTCATATTTCAGATAGCGTATTGGGCTAAGCGGCATCTCAAAGCGCATGAAATGGCGAGTAGAATGCACTATTAAACTTCTAGGGTAGTGCAAACAGAGACCCGATTAGATCATTTTATATTTTGGTTAATATAAGAATTCAACGACATTCTATCACATTTGTAAAATTTACGTCGCTCCTATTACAGATAGCGTACTGGGCTAGGCGGCATCTTAAAGCGGGTGGAATGGCGAGTAGAATGCACTATTAAAATTCTATGGTAGGGCAAACAGAGACTCGATTAGATCATTTTTCATTAATGTTAATGAAAGAATTCAGCGAAATTCTATCACATTTGTTCAACTTACGTCGCTCCTATTTCAGATAGCGTACTGGGCTAGGCGGCATCTTAAAGCGGGTGGAATGGCGAGTAGAATGCACTATTAAAATTCTATGGTAGGGCAAACAGAGACTCGATTAGATCATTTTTCATTAATGTTAATGAAAGAATTCAGCGAAATTCTATCACATTTGTTCAACTTACGTCGCTCCTATTTCAGATAGCGTATTGGGCTAAGCGGCACCTCAAAGCGCATGAAATGCCGTGTGAAATGCACTATTAGACTTCTATGGTAGGGCGAACAGAGACCCGATTGGATCATTTTACATTAAGGTTTATATAAGAATTCACGGAAATTCTATCACATTTGTTCAATTTACGTCGCTCCTATTTCAGATAGCGTATTGCGCTAAGCGGCCTCTCAAAGCGCATGAAATGATGCGTAAAATGCGCTATTAAACTTCTAGGATAAGGCAAACGGAGACCCGATTTGTTCATTTTATATTACGGTTAATATAAGAATGCAGCGTAATTGTATCACATTTCTTCAAATTACGTCGCTCCTATTTCAGATAGCGTACTGGGCTGGCCGGCATCTTGATCCGCGTGGAATGGCGAGTAAAATGCACTATTAAGCTTCTATGAATGGGCATTCACAGACCCGATTAGATCATTTTATATTTTGTTTAATATAAGATTTCAGGGAAATTCTATCACATTTGTTCAATTTACGTCGCTCATATTTCAGATAGCGTATTGGGCTAAGCGGCATCTCAAAGCGCATGAAATGGCGAGTAGAATGCACTATTAAACTTCTAGGGTAGTGCAAACAGAGACCCGATTAGATCAATTTATATTTTGGTTAATATAAGATTTCAGGGAAATTCTATCACATTTGTTCAATTTACGTCGCTCCTATTTCAGATAGCGTACTGGGCTAGGCGGCAACTTAAAGCGCGTGGAATGGCGAGTAAAATGCACAACTAAACTTCTATGATAGGGCAATCACAGACCCGATTAGATCATTTTATATTTTGTTTAATATAAGATTTCAGGGAAATAATATCACATTTGTTCAATTTACGTCGCTCCTATTTCAGATAGCGTACTGGGCTAGGCGGCATCTTAAAGCGCGTGGAATCGCGAGTAAAATGCACTGTTAAACTTCAATGATAGGGCAGTGAGAGACCCGATTAGATCATTTTATATTTTGTTTAATATAAGATTTCAGGGAAATCCTATCACATTTGTTCTATTTACGTCGCTCCTATTTCAGTTAGCGTATTGGGCTAACCGGCATCTCAAAGCGCATGAAATGGCGAATAAAATGGACTATTAAACTTCTAGGGTAGGGCAAACAGAGACCCGATTAGATCATTTTATATTACGGTTAATATAAGAATTCAGCGTAATTCTATCACATTCCTTCAAATTACGTCGCTCCTATTTCAGATAGCGTACTGGGCTCGTCGGCATCTTAAAGCGCGTGGAATGGCGAGTAAAATGCACTATTAAGCTTCTGTGATAGGGCAATCAGTGACCCGATTAGATCATTTTATATTATAGTTAATTTAAGAATTCAGCGAAATTCTATCACATTTGTTCAATTTACGTCGCTCCAATTTCAGATAGCGTATTGGGCTAAGCGGCATCTCAAAGCGCATGAAATGGTGAATAAAATGCACTATTAAACTTCTAGGCTAGGGCGAACAGAGACCCGAGCAGATCATTTTACATTATGGTTAATAAAAGAATTCAGCGTAATTCTATCACATTTGTTCAACTTACTTCTCTCCTATTTCAGATAGCGTATTGGGCTAAGCGGCATCTCAAAGCTCATGAAATGGCGAGTGAAATGCACTATTAGACTTCTATGGTAGGGCGAACAGAGACCCGATTGGAACATTTTACATTAAGGTTAATATAAGAATTCACGGAAATTCTATCACATTTGTTCAATTTACGTCGCTCCTATTCCAGATAGCGTATTGGGCTAAGCGGCATCTCAAAGCGCATGAAATGGCGAGTAAAATGCGCTATTAAACTTCTAGGATAAGGCAAACACAGACCCGATTAGATCATTTTATATTACAGTTAATATAAGAATTCAGCGTAATTCTATCACATTTGTTCAAGTTACGTCGCTCCTATTTCAGATAGCGTACTGGGCTAGGCGGCATCTTAAAGCGCGTGGAATGGCGAGTAAAATGCACTATTAAACTCCTAGGGTAGGGCAAACAGAGACCCGATTAGATCATTTTATATTATGGTTAATTTAAGAATTCAGCAAAATTCTATCACATTTGTTCAACTTACGTCGCTCCTATTTCAGATAGCGTATTGGGCTAAGCGGCATCTCAAAGCGCATGAAATGGCGAGTGAAATGCACTACTAAACTCCTAGGGTACGGCAAATAGAGACCCGATTAGATCATTTTATATTACCGTTAATATAAGAATTCAGCGTAATTCTATCACATTTCTTCAAATTACGTCGCTCCTATTTCAGATAGCGTACTGGGCTGGCCGGCATCTTAATCCGCGTGGAATGGCGAGTTAAAAGCACTATTAAGCTTCTATGATAGGGCATTCACAGACCCGATTAGATCATTTTATATTTTGATTAATATAAGGTTTCAGGGAAATTCTATCACATTTGTTCAATTTATGTCGCTCCTATTTCAGATAGCGTATTGGGCTAAGCCGGATCTCAAAGCGCATGAAATGGCGACTAAAATGCACTATTAAACTTCTAGGGTAGGGCAAACAGAGACCCGATTAGATCATTTTATATTATGGTTAATTTAATAATTCAGCAAAATTCTACCACATTTGTTCAACTTACGTCGCTCCTATTTCTGATAGCGTATTGGGCTAAGCGGCATCTCAAAGCGCATGAAATGGCGAGTGAAATGCACTATTAAACTCCTAGGGTAGGGCAAACAGAGACCCGATTAGATCATTTTATATTATGGTTAATTTAAGAATTCAACAAGATTCTATCACATTTGTTGAATTTACGTCGCTCCTATTTCAGATAGCGTACTGGGCTAGGCGGCATCTTAAAGCGCGTGGAATCGCGAGTAAAATGCACTGTTAAACTTCAATGATAGGGCAGTCAGAGACCCGATTAGATCATTTTATATTATGGTTAATATAAGAATTCAGCGAAATTCTATCACATTTGTTCAATTTGCTTCGCTCATATTTCAGATAGCGTATTGGGCTAAGCGGCATCTCAAAGCGCATGAAATGGCGCGTAAAATGCGCTATTAAACTTCTAGGATAAGGCAAACGGAGACCCGATTAGTTCATTTTATATTACCGTTAATATAAGAATTCAGCGTAATTCTATCACATTTCTTCAAATTACGTCGCTCCTATTTCAGATAGCGTATTGGGCTAAGCGGCATCTCAAAGCGCATGAAATGGCGAGCAAAATGCACTATTAAACTCCTATGATAGGGCAATCAGTGACCCGATTAGATCCTTTTATATTATAGTTAATTTAAGAATTCAGCGAAATTCTATGACATTTGTTCAATTTACGTCGCTCCTATTTCAGATAGCGTATTGGGCTAAGCGGCATCTCAAAGCGCATGAAATGGCGAGCAAAATGCACTATTAAACTTCTCGGGTAGGGCAAACAGAGACCCGATTAGATCATTTTATATTACGGTTAATATAAGAATTCAGCGTAATTCTATCACATTTCTTCAAATTACGTCGCTCCTATTTCAGATAGCGTACTGGGCTGGCCGGCATCTTAAAGCGCGTGGAACGGCGAGTAAAATGCACTATTAAACTTCTATGATAGGGCAATCAGTGACCCGATTAGATAATTTTATATTATAGTTAATTTATGAATTCAGCGAAATTCTATCACATTTGTTCAATTTACGTCGCTCCTATTTCAGATAGCGTATTGGGCTAAGCAGCATCTCAAAGCGCATGAAATGGCGAGCAAAATGCACTATTAAACTCCTATGATAGGGCAATCAGTGACCCGATTAGATCCTTTTATATTATAGTTAATTTAAGAATTCAGCGAAATTCTATGACATTTGTTCAATTTACGTCGCTCCTATTTCAGATAGCGTATTGGGCTAAGCGGCATCTCAAAGCGCATGAAATGGCGAGCAAAATGCACTATTAAACTTCTAGGCTAGGGCGAACAGAGACCCGATCAGATCATTTTACATTACGGTTAATAAAAGAATTCAGCGAAATTCTATCACATTTGTTCAACTTACGTCGCTCCTATTTCAGATAGCGTATTGGGCTAAGCGGCATCTCAAAGCGCATGAAATGGCGAGTAAAATGAACTATTAGATTTCTATGGTAGGGCGTACAGAGACCCGATTAGATCATTTTATATTATGGTTAATTTAAGAATTCAGCAAAATTCTATCACATTTGTTCAATTTACGTCGCTCCTATTTCAGATAGCGTACTGGGTTCGGCCGCATCTTAAAGCGCGTGGAATGGGGAGTGAAATGCACTATTAGACTTCTATGGTAGGGCGAACAGAGACCCGATTAGATCATTTTATATTATGGTTAATTTAAGAATTCAGCGAAATTCTATAACATTTGTTCAATTTACGTCGCTTCTATTTCAGATAGCGTATTGGGCTATGCGGCATCTCAAAGCGCATGAAATGGCGAGTAAAATGCACTGTTAAACTTCTATGATAGGGCAAACAGAGGCCCGATTAGATCATTTTACATTAAGGTTAATATAAGAATTCAGGGAAATTCTATCACATTTGTTCAATTTACGTCGCTCCTATTCCAGATAGCGTATTGTGCTAAGCGGCATCTCAGAGCGCATGAAATGGCGAGTGAAATGCGCTATTAGACTTCTATGGTAGGGCGAACAGAGACACGATTAGATCATTTTACATTAAGGTTAATATAAGAATTCAGGGAAATTCTATCACATTTGTTCAATTTACGTCGCTCCTATTCCAGATAGCGTATTGGGCTATGCGGCAGCTTAAAGCACATGAAATGGCGAGTATAATGCACTATCAAACTTCTATGATAGGGCAAACAGAGGCCCGATTACATCATTTTATATTACGGTTAATATAAGAATTCAGCGTAATTCTATCACATTTGTTCAACTTACGTAGCTCCTATTTCAGATACCGTACTGGGCTAGGCGGCATCATAAAGCGCGTGGAATGGCGAGTAAAATGCACTACTAAACTTCTATGATAGGGCAATCAGAGACCCGATTAGAACATTTTATATTGTGTTTAATATAAGATTTCAGGGAAATTCTGTCGCATTTGTTCAATTTACGTCGCTCCTATTTCAGATAGCGTATTCGGCTAAGCGGCATCTCAAAGCGCATGAAATGGCGAATAAAATGCACCCTTAAACTTCTAGGCTAGGGCGAACAGAGACCCGATCAGATGATTTTACATTATGGTTAATAAAAGAATTCAGCGAAATTCTATCACATTTGTTCAACTTAAGTCGCTCCTATTTCAGATAGCGTATTGGGCTAAGCGGCATCTCAAAGCGCATGAAATGGAGAATAAAATGAACTATTAAACTTCTAGGCTAGGGAGAACAGAGACCCGATCAGATCATTTTACATTATGGTTCATAAAAGAATTCAGCGAAACTCTATCACATTTTTTCAACTTACGTCGCTCCTATTTCAGATAGCGTATTGGGCTAAGCGGCAGCTCAAAGCGCATGAAATGGCGAGTAAAATGCAATATTAAGCTTCTAGGGTAGGGCAAACAGACACCCGATTAGATCATTTTATATTATGGTTAATTTAAGAATTCAGCAAAATTCTTTCACATTTGTTCAATTTACGTCGCTCCTATTTCAGATAGCGTATTGGGCAAAGCGGCATCTCAAAGCGTATGAAATGGCGAATAAAATTCACTCTTAAACTTCTAGGCTAGGGCGAACAGAGACCCGATCAGATCATTTTACATTACGGTTAATAAAAGAATTCAGCGAAATTCTATCACACTTGTTCAACTTACGTCGCTCCTATTTCAGATAGCGTATTGGGCTAAGCGGCATCTCAAAGCGCATGAAATGGCGAGTAAAATGAAATATTAGATTTCTATGGTAGGGCGTACAGAGACCCGATTAGATCATTTTATATTATGGTTAATTTAAGAATTCAGCAAAATTCTATCACATTGGTTCAATTTACGTCGCTCCTATTTCAGATACCGTACTGGGCTCGGCGGCATCTTAAAGCGCGTGGAATGGCGAGTGAAATGCACTATTAGACTTCTATGATAGGGCGAACAGAGACCCGATTAGATCATTTTATATTTTGTTTAATATAAGATTTCAGGGAAATCCTATCACATTCGTTCTATTTACGTCGCTCCTATTTCAGTTAGCGGATTGGGCTGACCGGCATCTCAAAGCGCATGAAATGGCGAATAAAATGGACTGTTAAACTTCTCGGGTAGGGCAAACGGAGCCCCGATTAGATCATTTTATATTACGGTTAATATAAGAATTCAGCGTAATACTATCACATTTCTTCAAATTACGTCGCTCCTATTTCAGATAGTGTACGGGGCTGGCCGGCATCTTAAAGCGCGTGGAATGGCGAGTAAAATGCACTATTAAACTTCTATGATAGGGCAATCAGTGACCCGATTAGATCATTTTATATTATAGTTAATTTAAGAATTCAGCGAAATTCTATCACATTTGTTCAATTTACGTCGCTCATATTTCCGATAGCGTATTGGGCTAAGCGGCATCTCAAAGCGCATGAAATGGCGAGTAAAATGCACTATTAAACTTCTAGGGTAGGGCAATCAGTGACCCGATTAGATCATTTTATATTATAGTTAATTTAAGAATTCAGCGATATTCTATCACATTTGTTCAATTTACGTCGCTCCCATTGCAGATAGCGTATTGGGGTAAGCGGCACCTCAAAGCGCATGAAATTGCGAGTAAAATGCACTATTAAACTTCTAGGGTAGAGCAAACAGAGACCCGATTAGGTCATTTTATATTATGGTTAATATAAGAATTCAGCGAAATTCTATCACATTTGTTCAATTTGCGTCGCTCATATTTCAGATAGCGTATTGGGATAAGCGGCATCTCAAAGCGCATGAAATGATGAGCGAAATGCACTATTAAACTTCTAGGGTAGGGCAAACAGGGACCCGATTAGATCATTTTATATTAAGGTTAATTTAAGAATTCAGCGAAATTCTATCACATTTGTTCAATTTACGTCGCTCCTATATCAGATAGCGTATTCGGCTAAGCGGCATCTCAAAGCGCATGAAATGGCGAGTGAAATGCACCGTTAGACTTCTAGGGTAGGGCAAACAGGGACCCGATTAGATCATTTTATATTATGGTTAATTTAAGAATTCAGCGATATTCTATCACATTTGTTCAATTTACGTCGCTCCTATTTCAGATAGCGTATTGGGCTAAGCGGCATCTCAAAGCGCATGAAATGGCGTGTAAAATGCACGATTAAACTTCTAGGGTAGGGCAAACAGAGACCCGATTAGATCATTTTATATTTTGGTTAATATAAGAATTCAGCGAAATTCTATCACATTTGTTCAATTTACGTCGCTCCTATTTCAGATAGCGTATTGGGCTAAGCCGGATCTCAAAGCGCATGAAATGGCGAGTAAAATGCACTGTGAATCTTCTAGGGTAGGGCAAACAGAGACCCGATTAGATCATTTCATATTATGTTTATTTAAGAATTCAGAAAAATTCTATCACATTTGTTCAATTTACGTCGCTCCTATTTCAGATAGCGTATTGGGCTAAGCGGCATCTCAAAGCGCACGAAATGGCGTGAAAAATGCACGATTAAACTTCTAGGGTAGGGCAAACAGAGACCCGATTAGATCATTTTATATTTTGGTTAATATAAGAATTCAGCGAAATTCTATCACATTTGTTCAATTTACGTCGCTCCTATTTCAGATAGCGTATTGGGCTAAGCGGTATCTCAAAGCGCATGAAATGACGAGTGAAATGCACTATTAAACTTCTAGGGTAGGGCAAACAGAGACCCGATTAGATCATTTTATATTATGGTTAATTTAAGAATTCAGCCAAATTCTATCACATTTGTTCAATTTACGTCGCTCCTATTTCAGATAGCGTACTGGGCTAGGCGGAATCTTAAACCGCGTGGATTGGCGAGTAAAATGCACTATTAAACTTCTATGATAGGGCAATCAGAGACCCGATTAGATCATTTTATATTTTGATTAATATAAGGTTTCAGGGAAATTCTATCACATTTGTTCAATTTACGTCGCTCCTATTTCAGATAGCTTATTGGGCTAAGAGGCATCCCAAAGCGCATGAAATGACGAGTGAAATGCACTATTAAACTTCTAGGATAAGGAAAACAGAGACCCGATTAGATCATTTTATATTACGGTTAATATAAGAATTCAGCGTAATTCTATCACATTTGTTCTATTTACGTCGCTCCTATTTCAGATAGCTTATTGGGCTAAGCGGCATCTCAAAGCGCATGAAGTGACGAGTGAAATGCACTATTATACTTCTAGGGTAGGGCAAGCAGAGACCCGATTAGATCATTTTATATTATGGTTAATTTAAGAATTCAGCGAAATTCTATCACATTTGTTCAATTTACGTCGCTCCTATTCCAGATAGCGTATTGGGCTAAGCGGCATCTCAAAGCGCATGAAATGGCGAATAAAATGCACTATTAAACTTCTAGGCTAGGGCGAACAGAGACCCGAGCAGATCATTTTACATTATGGTTAATAAAAGAATTCAGCGTAATTCTATCACATTCGTTCAACTTACGTCGCTCCTATTTCAGATAGCGTATTGGGCTAAGCGGCATCTCAAAGCGCATGAAATGGCGAGTGAAATGCACTATTAGACTTCTATGGTAGGGCAAACAGAGACCCGATTGGATCATTTTACATTAAGGTTAATATAAGAATTCACGGAAATTCTATCACATTTGTTCAATTTAGGTCGCTCCTATTCCAGATAGCCTACTGACCTAGGCGGCATCTTAAAGCGCGTGGATTGGCGAGTAAAATACACTATTAAACTTCTATGATAGGGCAATCAGAGACCCGATTAGATCATTTTATATTTTGATTAATATAAGATTTCAGGGAAATTCTATCACATTTGTTCAATTTACGTCGCTCCTATTTCAGATAGCTTATTGGGCTAAGAGGCATCTCAAAGCGCATGATGTGACGAGTGAAATGCACTATTAAACTTCTAGGGTAGGGCAAGCAGAGACCCGATTAGATCATTTTATATTATGGTTAATTTAAGAATTCAGCGAAATTCTATCACATTTGTTCAATTTACGTCGCTCCTATTTCAGATAGCGTATTGGGCTAAGCCGGATCTCAAAGCGCATGAAATGGCGACTAAACTGCACTATTAAACTTCTAGGGTACGGCAAACAGAGACCCGAGCAGATCATTTTACATTATGGTTAATAAAAGAATTCAGCGTAATTCTATCACATTTGTTCAACTTACGTCGCTCCTATTTCAGATAGCGTATTGGGCTAAGCGGCATCTCAAAGCGCATGAAATGGCGAGTGAAATGCACTATTAGACTTCTATGGTAGGGCGAACAGAGACCCGATTAGATCATTTTACATTAAGGTTAATATAAGGATTCAGGGAAATTCTATCACATTCGTTCAATTTACGTCGCTCCTATTTCAGTTGTCGTTTTGGGCTAAGCGGCATCTCAAAGCGCATGAAATGACGAGTGAAACGCACTATTAAACTTCTAGGGTAGGGCGAACGAAGGCCCGATTAGATCATTTTACATTGAGGTTAATATAAGAATTCAGGGAAATTCTATCACATTTGTTCAATTTACGTCGCTCCTATTTCAGATAGCGTATTGGTCTAAGCGCCATCTCAAAGCGCATGAAATTGCGAGTGAAATGCACTATTAAACTTCTAGGGTAGGGCGTACAGAGACGCGATTAGATCATTTTACATTAAGGTTAATATAAGTATTCAGGGATATTCTATCACATTTGTTCAATTTACGTCGCTCCTATTTCAGATAGCGCATTGGGCTAAGCGGCATCTCAAAGCCCATGAAATGGCGAGTAAAGTGCACTGCTAAACTTGTAGGGTAGGGCAAACAGGGACCCGATTAGATCATTTTATATTATCGTTAATCCAAGATGTCAGCAAAATTCTATCACATTTATTCAATTTACGTCGCTCCAATTTCAGATAGCGTACTGGGCTAGGCGGCATCTGAAAGCGCATGAAATGACGAGTGAAATGCACTATTAAACTACTATGATAGGGCAATCAGAGACCCGACTAGATCATTTTATATTTTGGTTAATATAAGAATTCAGCGAAATTCTATCACAATTGTTCAATTTACGTCGCTCCTATTTCAGATAGCGTATTGGGCTAAGCGGCATCTCAAAGCGCATGAAATGGCGAGTGAAATGCACTATTAATCTTCTAGGGTAAGGCAAACAGAGACCCGATTAGATCATTTTATAATACGGTTAATATAAGAATTCAGCGTAAGTCTATCACATTTGTTCAATTTACGTCGCTCCTATTTCAGATAGCTTATTGGGCTAAGCGGCATCTCAAAGCGCATGAAATGACGAGTGAAATGCACTATTTAACTTCTAGGGTAGGGCGAACAAAGACCCGATTAGATCATTTTACATTAAGGTTAATATAAGAATTCAGAGAAATTCTATCACATTTGTTCAATTTACGTCGCTCCTATTTCAGATAGCGTATTGGGCTAACGGCCATCTCAAAGCGCATGAAGTGGCGAGCAAAGTGCACCATTAAACTTCTAGGGTAGGGCAAACAGAGACCCGATTAGATAATTTTATATTACGGTTAATATAATAATTCAGCGTAATTCTATCACATTTGTTCAACTTACGTCGCTCCTATTTCAGATAGCGTACTGGGCTGGGCGGCATCTCAAAGCGCATGAAATGGCGAGTAAAATGCACTATTAAACTTCTAGGGTAAGGCAAACAGAGACCCGATAAGACCATTTTATATTATGATTAATTTAAGAATTCAGCGAAACTCTATCACATTTGTTCAACTTACGTCGCTCCTATTTCAGATAGCGTACTGGGCTAGGCGGCATCTTAAAGCGCGTGGAATGGCGAGTAAAATGCACTATTAAACTTCTATGATAGGGCTATCAGAGACCCGATTAGATCATTTTATATTTTGGTTAATATAAGAAGCCAGCGAAATTCTATCACATTCGTTCAATTTACGTCGCTCCTATTTCAGATAGCGTATTGGGCTAAGCGCCATCTCAACGCGCATGAAATGGCGAGTAAAATACACTATTAAACATCTAGGGTAGGGCGAACAGAGACCCGATTAGATCATTTTACATTAAGGTTAATATAAGTATTCAGGGAAATTCCATCACATTTGTTCAATTTACGTCGCTCCTATTTCAGATATCGTATTGGGCTAAGCGGCATCTCAAAGCGCATGAATTGGCGAGTAAAATGCAGTGCTAAACTTGTAGGGTAGGGCAAACAGAGACCCGATTAGATCATTTCATATTATAGTTTATTTAAGAATTCAGAAAAATTCTATCACATTTGTTCAATTTACGTCGCTCCTATTTCAGATAGCTTATTGGGCTAAGCGGCATCTCAAAGCGCATGAAATGTCGAGTGAAATGCACTAGTAATCTTCTAGGGTAGGGCGAACAGAGACCCGATTAGATCATTTTATGTTACGGTTAATATAAGAATTCAGCGTAATTCTATCACATTTGTTCAACATACGTCGCTCCTATTTGAGATAGCGTACTGGGCTAGGCGGCATCTTAAAGCGCGTGAAAGGGCGAGTAAAATGCACTATTAAACTTCTATGATAGGGCAATCAGAGACCCGACTAGATCATTTTATAATACGGTTAATATAAGAATTCAGCGTAAGTCTATCACATTTGTTCAATTTACGTCGCTCCTATTTCAGATAGCTTATTGGGCTAAGCGGCATCTCAAAGCGCATGAAATGACGAGTGAAATGCACTATTTAACTTCTAGGGTAGGGCGAACAAAGACCCGATTAGATCATTTTACATTAAGGTTAATATAAGAATTCAGAGAAATTCTATCACATTTGTTCAATTTACGTCGCTCCTATTTCAGATAGCGTATTGGGCTAACGGACATCTCAAAGCGCATGAAGTGGCGAGCAAAGTGCACCATTAAACTTCTAGGGTAGGGCAAACAGAGACCCGATTAGATAATTTTATATTACGGTTAATATAATAATTCAGCGTAATTCTATCACATTTGTTCAACTTACGTCGCTCCTATTTCAGATAGCGTACTGGGCTGGGCGGCATCTCAAAGCGCATGAAATGGCGAGTAAAATGCACTATTAAACTTCTAGGGTAAGGCAAACAGAGACCCGATAAGACCATTTTATATTATGATTAATTTAAGAATTCAGCGAAACTCTATCACATTTGTTCAACTTACGTCGCTCCTATTTCAGATAGCGTACTGGGCTAGGCGGCATCTTAAAGCGCGTGGAATGGCGAGTAAAATGCACTATTAAACTTCTATGATAGGGCTATCAGAGACCCGATTAGATCATTTTATATTTTGGTTAATATAAGAAGCCAGCGAAATTCTATCACATTCGTTCAATTTACGTCGCTCCTATTTCAGATAGCGTATTGGGCTAAGCGCCATCTCAACGCGCATGAAATGGCGAGTAAAATACACTATTAAACATCTAGGGTAGGGCGAACAGAGACCCGATTAGATCATTTTACATTAAGGTTAATATAAGTATTCAGGGAAATTCCATCACATTTGTTCAATTTACGTCGCTCCTATTTCAGATATCGTATTGGGCTAAGCGGCATCTCAAAGCGCATGAATTGGCGAGTAAAATGCAGTGCTAAACTTGTAGGGTAGGGCAAACAGAGACCCGATTAGATCATTTCATATTATAGTTTATTTAAGAATTCAGAAAAATTCTATCACATTTGTTCAATTTACGTCGCTCCTATTTCAGATAGCTTATTGGGCTAAGCGGCATCTCAAAGCGCATGAAATGTCGAGTGAAATGCACTAGTAATCTTCTAGGGTAGGGCGAACAGAGACCCGATTAGATCATTTTATATTACGGTTAATATAAGAATTCAGCGTAATTCTATCACATTTGTTCAACATACGTCGCTCCTATTTGAGATAGCGTACTGGGCTAGGCGGCATCTTAAAGCGCGTGAAAGGGCGAGTAAAATGCACTATTAAACTTCTATGATAGGGCAATCAGAGACCCGACTAGATCATTTTATATTTTGGTTAATATAAGAATTCAGCGAAATTCTATCACAATTGTTCAATTTACGTCGCTCCTATTGCAGATAGCGTATTGGGCTTAGCGGCATCTCAAAGCGCATGAAATGACGAGTGAAATGCACTATTAAACTTCTAGGGTAGGGCAAACAGAGTCCCGATTAGATCATTTTACATTAAGGTTAATATAAGGATTCACGGAAATTCTATCACATTTGTTCAATTTACGTCGCTCCTATTTCAGATAGCGTATTGGGCTATGCGGCATCTCAAAGCGCATGAAATGGCGCGTAAAATGCGCTATTAAACTTCTTGGATAAGGCAAACGGAGACCCGATTAGTTCATTTTATATTACGGTTAATATAAGAATTCAGCGTAATTCTATCACATTTCTTCAAATTACGTCGCTCCTATTTCAGATAGCGTACTGGGCTGGCCGGCATCTTAAACCGCGTGGAATGGCGAGTAAAATGCACTATTAAGCTTCTATGATAGGGCATTCACAGACCCGATTAGACCATTTTAGATTTTGTTTAATATAAGAATTCAGGGAAATTCTATCACATTTGTTCAATTTACGTCGCTCCTATTTCAGATAGCGTACTGGGCTGGGCGGCATCTCAAAGCGCATGAAATGGCGAGTAAAATGCACTATTAAACTTCTAGGGTAAGGCAAACAGAGACCCGATAAGACCATTTTATATTATGATTAATTTAAGAATTCAGCGTAACTCTATCACATTTGTTCAACTTACATCGCTCCTATTTCAGATAGCGTACTGGGCTAGGCGGCATCTTAAAGCGCGTGGAATGGCGAGTAAAATGCACTATTAACCTTCTATGATAGGGCTATCAGAGACCCGATTAGATCATTTTATATTTTGGTTAATATAAGAAGCCAGCGAAATTCTATCACATTCGTTCAATTTACGTCGCTCCTATTTCAGATAGCGTATTGGGCTAAGCGCCATCTCAAAGCGCATGAAATGGCGAGTAAAATACACTATTAAACATCTAGGGTAGGGCGAACAGAGACCCGATTAGATCATTTTACATTAAGGTTAATATAAGTATTCAGGGAAATTCTATCACATTTGTTCAATTTACGTCGCTCCTATTTCAGATATCGTATTGGGCTAAGCGGCATCTCAAAGCGCATGAAATGGCGAGTAAAATGCAGTGCTAAACTTGTAGGGTAGGGCAAACAGAGACCCGATTAGATCATTTCATATTATAGTTTATTTAAGAATTCAGAAAAATTCAATCACATTTGTTCAATTTACGTCGCTCCTATTTCAGATAGCTTATTGGGCTAAGCGGCATCTCAAAGCGCATGAAATGTCGAGTGAAATGCACTAGTAATCTTCTAGGGTAGGGCGAACAGAGACCCGATTAGATCATTTTATATTACGGTTAATATAAGAATTCAGCGTAATTCTATCACATTTGTTCAACATACGTCGCTCCTATTTGAGATAGCGTACTGGGCTAGGCGGCATCTTAAAGCGCGTGAAAGGGCGAGTAAAATGCACTATTAAACTTCTATGATAGGGCAATCAGAGACCCGACTAGATCATTTTATATTTTGGTTAATATAAGAATTCAGCGAAATTCTATCACAATTGTTCAATTTACGTCGCTCCTATTGCAGATAGCGTATTGGGCTTAGCGGCATCTCAAAGCGCATGAAATGACGAGTGAAATGCACTATTAAACTTCTAGGGTAGGGCAAACAGAGACCCGATTAGATCATTTTATATTATGGTTAGTTTAAGAATTCAGCAAAATTCTATCACATTTGTTCAATTTACGTCGCTCCTATTTCAGATAGCGTACTGGGCTAGGCGGCATCTTAAAGCGGGTGGAATGGCGAGTAGAATGCACTATTAAAATTCTATGGTAGGGCAAACAGAGACTCGATTAGATCATTTTACATTAATGTTAATGAAAGAATTCAGCGAAATTCTATCACATTTGTTCAACTTACGTCGCTCCTATTTCAGATAGCGGATTGGGCTAAGCGGCACCTCAAAGCGCATGAAATGGCGAGTGAAATGCACTATTAGACTTCTATGGTAGGGCGAACAGAGACCCGATTGGATCATTTTACGTTAAGGTTTATATAAGAATTCACAGAAATTCTATCACATTTGTTCAATTTACGTCGCTCCTATTTCAGATAGCGTATTGGGCTAAGCGGCCTCTCAAAGCGCATGAAATGGCGCGTAAAATGCGCTATTAAACTTCTAGGATAAGGCAAACGGAGACCCGATTAGTTCATTTTATATTACGGTTAATATAAGAATTCAGCGTAATTCTATCACATTTGTTCATCTTACGTCGCTCCTATTTCAGATAGCCTACTGATCTAGGCGGCATCTCAAAGCGCGTGGAAGGGCGAGTAAAATGCACTACTAAACTTCTATGATAGAGCAATCAGAGACCCGATTAGATCATTTTATATTTTGTTTAATATAAGACTTCAGGGAAATTCTATCACATTTGTTCAATTTACGTCGCTTCTATTTCAGATAGCGTATTGGGCTAAGCGGCATCACAAAGCGCATGAAATGGCGAACAAAATGCACTATTAAACTTCTAGGCTATGGCGAACAGAGATCAGATTAGATCATTTTATATTTTGGTTAACATAAGAATTCTGCGAAATTCTATCACATTTGTTCAATTTACGTCGCTCCTATTTCAGATAGCTTATTGGGCTTAGCGGCATCTCAAAGCGCATGATGTGACGAGGGAAATGCACTATTAAACTTCTAGGGTAGGGCAAGCAGAGACCCGATTAGATCATTTTATATTATGGTTAATTTAAGAATTCAGCGAAATTCTATCACATTTGTTCAATTTACGTCGCTCCTATTTCAGATAGCGTATTGGGCTAAGCCGGATCTCAAAGCGCATGAAATGGCGACTAAACTGCACTATTAAACTTCTAGGGTACGGCAAACAGAGACCCGAGCAGATCATTTTACATTATGGTTAATAAAAGAATTCAGCGTAATTCTATCACATTTGTTCAACTTACGTCGCTCCTATTTCAGATAGCGTATTGGGCTAAGCGGCATCTCAAAGCGCATGAAATGGCGAGTGAAATGCACTATTAGACTTCTATGGTAGGGCGAACAGAGACCCGATTAGATCATTTTACATTAAGGTTAATATAAGGATTCACGGAAATTCTATCACATTTGTTCAATTTACGTCGCTCCTATTTCAGATAGCGTATTGGGCTATGCGGCATCTCAAAGCGCATGAAATGGCGCGTAAAATGCGCTATTAAGCTTCTAGGATAAGGCAAACGGAGACCCGATTAGTTCATTTTATATTACGGTTAATATAAGAATTCAGCGTAATTCTATCACATTTCTTCAAATTACGTCGCTCCTATTTCAGATAGCGTACTGGGCTAAGCGGCATCTCAAAGCGCATGAAGTGACGAGTGAAATGCACTATTATACTTCTAGGGTAGGGCAAGCAGAGACCCGATTAGATCATTTTATATTATGGTTAATTTAAGAATTCAGCGAAATTCTATCACATTTGTTCAATTTACGTCGCTCCTATTCCAGATAGCGTATTGGGCTAAGCGGCATCTCAAAGCGCATGAAATGGCGAATAAAATGCACTATTAAACTTCTAGGCTAGGGCGAACAGAGACCCGAGCAGATCATTTTACATTATGGTTTATAAAAGAATTCAGCGTAATTCTATCACATTCGTTCAACTGACGTCGCTCCTATTTCAGATAGCGTATTGGGCTAAGCGGCATCTCAAAGCGCATGAAATGGCGAGTGAAATGCACTATTATACTTCTATGGTAGGGCGAACAGAGACCCGATTGGATCATTTTACATTAAGGTTAATATAAGAATTCACGGAAATTCTATCACATTTGTTCAATTTAGGTCGCTCCTATTCCAGATAGCCTACTGACCTAGGCGGCATCTTAAAGCGCGTGGATTGGCGAGTAAAATGCACTATTAAACTTCTATGATAGGGCAATCAGAGACCCGATTAGATCATTTTATATTTTGATTAATATAAGATTTCAGGGAAATTCTATCACATTTGTTCAATTTACGTCGCTCCTATTTCAGATAGCTTATTGGGCTAAGAGGCATCTCAAAGCGCATGAAATGACGAGTGAAATGCACTATTAAACTTCTAGGGTAGGGCAAACAGAGACCCGATTAGATCATTTTATATTATGGTTAATTTAAGAATTCAGCCAAATTCTATCACATTTGTTCAATTTACGTCGCTCCTATTTCAGATAGCGTACTGGGCTAGGCGGAATCTTAAAGCGCGTGGATTGGCGAGTAAAATGCACTATTAATCTTCTAGGGTAGGGCGAACAGAGACCCGATTAGAACACTTTACATTAAGGTTAATATAAGAATTCAGCGAAAGTCTCTCACATTTGTTCAATTTACGTCGCTGATATTTCAGATAGCGTATTGGGCTAAGTGGCATCTCAATGCGCATGAAATGGCGAGTAAAATGCACTATTAAACTTCTAGGATAAGGCAAACAGAGACCCGATTCGATCATTTTATATTACGGTTAATATAAGAATTCAGCGTAATTCTATCACATTTGTTCAACGTACGTCGCTCCTATTTCAGATAGCGTACTAGGCTAGGCGGCATCTTAAAGCGCGTGGAATGGCGGGTAAAATGCACTATTAAACTTCTATGATAGGGCTAGCAGAGACCCGATTAGATCATTTTATATTACGGTTAATATAAGAATTCAGCGTAATTCTATCACATTTGTTCAACTTACGTCGCTCCTATTTCAGATAGCGTACTGGGCTAGGCGGCATCTTAAAGCGCACGAAATGGCGAGTAAAATGCCCTATTAAACTTCTATGATAGGGCTATCAGAGACCCGATTAGATCATTCTATATTTTGGTTAATATAAGAATCCAGCGAAATTCTATCACATTCGTTCAATTTACGTCGCTCCTACTTCAGATAGCGTATTGGGCAAGGCGCCATCTCAAAGCGCATGAAATGGCGAGTAAAATGCACTATTAAACTTCTAGGGTAGGGCAAACAGAGACCCGATTAGATCATTTTATATTATGGTTAATTTAAGAATTCAGCCAAATTCTATCACATTTGTTCAATTTACGTCGCTCCTATTTCAGATAGCGTACTGGGCTAGGCGGAATCTTAAAGCGCGTGGATTGGCGAGTAAAATGCACTATTAAACTTCTATGATAGGGCAATCAGAGACCCGATTAGATCATTTTATATTTTGATTAATATAAGATTTCAGGGAAATTCTATCACATTTGTTCAATTTACGTCGCTGATATTTCAGATAGCGTATTGGGCTAAGCGGCATCTCAAAGCGCATGAAGTGACGAGCGAAATGCACTATTAAACTTCTAGGGTGGAGCAAGCAGAGACCCGATTAGATCACTTTATATTATGGTTAATTTAAGAATTCAGCGAAATTCTATCACATTTGTTCATCTTACGTCGCTCCTATTTCAGATAGCCTACTGACCTAGGCGGCATCTTAAAGCGCGTGGATTGGCGAGTAAAATGCACTATTAAACCTCTATGATAGGGCAATCAGAGACCCGATTAGATCATTTTATATTTTGATTAATATAAGATTTCAGGGAAATTCTATCACATTTGTTCAATTTACGTCGCTCCTATTTCAGATAGCGTATTGGGCTAAGCCGGATCTCAAAGCGCATGAAATGGCGACTAAAATGCACTATTAAACTTCTACGGTAGGGCAAACAGAGACCCGATTAGATCATTTTATATTATGGTTAATTTAAGAATTCAGCAAAATTCTATCACATTTGTTCAACTTACGTCGCTCCTATTTCAGATAGCGTACTGGGCTAGGCGGCAACTTAAAGCGCGTGGAATGGCGAGTAAAATACACTACTAAATTTCTATGATAGGGCAATCAGAGACCCGATTAGATCATTTTATATTTTGTTTAATATAAGATTTCAGGGAAATAGTATCACATTTGTTCAATTTACGTCGCTCCTATTCCAGATAGCGTATTCGGCTAAGCGGCATCTCAAAGCGCATGAAATGACGAGGAAAATGCACTATTAAACTTCTAGGGTAGGGCAAGCAGAGACCCGATTAGATCATTTTATATTATGGTTAATTTAAGAATTCAGCAAAATTCTATCACATTCGTTCAATTTAGGTCGCTCCTATTTCAGATAGCGTATCGGGCTAAGCGGCATCTCAAAGCGCATGAAATGGCGAGTGAAATGCACTATAAGACTTCTATGGTAGGGCGAACAGAGACCAGATTAGATCATTTTACATTCTGGTTAATAAAATAATTCAGCGAAATTGTATCACATTTGTTCAACTTTCGTCGGTCCTATTTCAGATAGCGTATTGAGCTAAGCGGCATCTCGAAGCGCATGAAATGGCGAGTATGATGCACTATTAACTTCTAGGATAAGGCAAACAGATACCCGATAGTTCATATTATATTACGGTTAATATAAGAATTCAGCGAAGTCTCTCACATTTGTTCAATTTACGTCGCTGATATTTCAGATAGCGTATTGGGCTAAGCGGTATCTCAATGCGCATGAAATGGCGAGTAAAATGCACTATTAAACTTCTAGGATAAGGCAAACAGAGACCCGATTCGATCATTTTATATTACGGTTAATATAAGAATTCAGCGTAATTCTATCACATTTGTTCAACGTACGTCGCTCCTATTTCAGATAGCGTACTAGGCTAGGCGGCATCTTAAAGCGCGTGGAATGGCGGGTAAAATGCACTATTAAACTTCTATGATAGGGCTAGCAGAGACCCGATTAGATCATTTTATATTACGGTTAATATAAGAATTCAGCGTTAATTCTATCACATTTGTTCAACTACGTCGCTCCTATTTCAGATAGCGTACTGGGCTAGGCGGCATCTTAAAGCGCACGAAATGGCGAGTAAAATGCACTACTAAACTTCTATGATAGGGCAATCAGAGACCCGATTAGATCATTTTATATTTTGTTTAATATAAGATTTCAGGGAAATTCTATCACATTTGTTCAATTTACGTAGCTCCTATTTCAGATAGCGTATTGGGCTAAGCGGCAACTGAAAGGGCATGAAATGACGAGTGAAATGCACTATTAAACTCCTAGGGCAGAGCGAACAGAGACCCGATTAGATCATTTTACATTAAGGTTAATATAAGAATTCAGGGAAATTCTATCACATTTGTTCAATTTACGTCGCTCCTATTTCAGTTAGCGTATTGGGCTACGCGGCATCTCAAAGCGCATGAAATGGCGAATGAAATGCACTATTAAACTTCTAGGGTAGGTCGAACAGAGTCCCGATTAGATCATTTTACATTAAGGTTAATATAAGTATTCAGCGAGATTCTATCACACTTGTTCAATTTACGTCGCTTCTATTTCAGACAGCGTAATGGGCTAGGCGGCATCTGAAAGCGCGTGGAATGGCGAGTAAAATGCACTATTAACCTTCTATGATAGGGCAATCAGAGTCCAGATTAGATCATTTTATACTTTGGTTAATATAAGAATTCAGCGAAATTCTATCACATTGTTCAATTTACGTCGCTCCTATTTCAGATAGCGTATTGGGCTAAGCGCATCTCAAAGCGCATGAAATGACGAGTGAAATGCACTATTAAACTTCTAGGGTAGGGCGAACAGAGTCCCGATTAGATCATTTTATATTATGGTTAATTTAAGAATTCAGCGAAATTCTATCACATTTGCTCAATTTACGTCGCTCCTATTTCAGATAGCCTATTAGGCTAAGCGGCATCTCAAAGCGCATGAAATGGCGTGTAAAATGCACGATTAAACTTCTAGGGTAGGGCAAACAGAGACCCGATTAGATCATTTTATATTTTGGTTTATATAAGATTTCAGCGTAATTCTATCACATTTGTTCAATTTACGTCGCTCCTATTTCAGACAGCTTATTGGGCTTAGCGGCATCTCAAATCGCATGAAATGGCGACAAAATGCACTATTAAACTTCTAGGCTAGGGCGAACAGAGACCAGATTAGATCATTTTATATTTTGGTTAATATAAGAATTCAGCGAAATTCTATCACATTTGTTCATCTTACGTCGCTCCTATTTCAGATAGCCTACTGACCTAGGCGGCATCTTAAAGCGCATGGAAGGGCGCGTAAAATGCACTACTAAACTTCTATGATAGAGCAATCAGAGACCCGATTAGATCATTTTATGTTTTGTTTAATATAAGATTTCAGGGAAATTCTATCACATTTGTTCAATTTACGTCGCTCCTATTTCAGATAGCGTATTGGGCTAAGCGGCATCACAAAGCGCATGAAATGGCGAACAAATGCACTATTAAACTTCTAGGCTATGGCGAACACAGATCAGATTAGATCATTTTATATTTTGATTAACATAAGAATTCTGCGAAATTCTATCACATTTGTTCAATTTACGTCGCTCCTATTTCAGATAGCTTATTGGGCTTAGCGGCATCTCAAAGCGCATGAAGTGACGAGTGAAATGCACTATTAAACTTCTAGGGTAGGGCAAGCAGAGACCCGATTAGATCATTTTATATTATGGTTAATTTAAGAATTCAGCGAAATTCTATCACATTTGTTCAATTCACGTCGCTCCAATTTCAGATAGCGTATTGGGCTAAGCGGCATCTCAAAGCGCATGAAATGGCGAATAAAATGCACTATTAAACTTCTAGGCTAGGGCGAACAGAGACCCGAGCAGATCATTTTACGTTATGGTTAATAAAAGAATTCAGCGTAATTCTATCACATTTGTTCAATTTACGTCGCTCCTATTTCATATAGCGTATTGGGCTGAGCGGCATCTCAAAGCGCATGAAATGGCGAGTAAAATGCACTATTAAACTTCTAGGCTATGGCGAACACAGATCAGATTAGATCACTTTATATTTTGATTAACATAAGAATTCTGCGAAATTCTATCACATTTGTTCAACTACGTCGCTCCTATTTCAGATAGCGTACTGGGCTAGGCGGCATCTTAAAGCGCGTGGAATGGCGAGTAAAATGCACTACTAATCTTCTATGATAGGGCAATCAGAGACCCGATTAGATCATTTTATATTTCGATTAATATAAGATTTCAGGGAAATTCTATCACATTTGTTCAATTTACGTCGCTCCTATTTCAGATAGCGTATTGGGCTAAGCCGGATCTCAAGCGCATGAAATGGCGACTAAAATGCACTATTAAACTTCTAGGGAAGGGCAAACAGAGACCCGATTAGATCATTTTATATTATGGTTAATTTATGAATCCAGCAAAATTTTATCACATTTGTTCAACTTACGTCGCTCCTATTTCAGGTAGCGTACTGGGCTAGGCGGCAACTTAAAGCGCGTGGAATGGCGAGTAAAATGCACTACTAAACTTCTATGATAGGGCAATCAGAGACCCGATTAGATCATTTTATATTTTGTTTAATATTAGATTTCAGGGAAATAGTATCACATTTGTTCAATTTACGTCGCTCCTATTTCAGATAGCGTATTCGGCTAAGCGGCATCTCAAAGCGCATGAAGTGGCGAATAAAATGCACTGTTAAACTTCTAGGCTAGGGCGAACAGAGACCGGATCAGATCATTTTACATTATGGTTAATAGAAGAATTCAGCGAAATTCTATCACATTTGTTCAACTTACGTCGCTCCTATTTCAGATAGCGTATTGGGCTAAGCGGCATCACAAAGCGCATGAAATGGCGAGTGAAATGCACCATTAGACTTCTATGGTAGGGCGAACAGAGACCCGATTAGATGATTTTACATTAAGGTTAATATAAGGATTCACGGAAATTCTATCACATTTGTTCAATTTACGTCGCTCCTATTTCAGATAGCGTATTGGGCTATGCGGCATCTCAAAGCGCATGAAATGGCGAGTAAAATGCACTATTAAACTTCTAGGGTAGGGCAAACAGAGACCGATTAGATCATTTTATGTAATGGTTAATTTAAGAATTCAGCATAATTCTATCACATTTGTTCAATTTACGTCGCTCCTATTTCATATAGCGTATTGGGCTGAGCGGCATCTCAAAGCGCATGAAATGGCGAGTAAAATGCACTATTAAACTTCTAGGGGTAGGGCAA
>CAKAJE020001442.1:0-31639 GCA_916610135.2 Macropis europaea | reverse complement strand
CCACATAGAGACCCGATTAGATCATTTTATATTATGGTTAATTTAAGAATTCAGCGAAATCCTATCACATTTGTTCATTTTACGTCGCTCCTATTTCAGATAGCGTATTGGGCTAAGCGGCATCTCAAAGCGCATGAAATGGCGAGTAAAATGCACTATTAAACTTCTAGGGCAGGGCGAACAGAGACCCGATTAGATCATTTTACATTAAGGTTAATATAAGTATTCAGGAACTTCTATCACATTTGTTCAATTTACGTCGCTCCTATTTGAGACAGCTTATTGGGCTAAGCGGCATCTCAAAGCGCATGAAATGACGAGTAAAATGCACTATTAAACTTCTAGGGTAGGGCAATCAGAGACCCGATTTGATCATTTTATATTTTGGTTAATTTAAGAATTCAGCAAAATTCTATCACATTTGTTCAATTTACGTCGTTCCTATTTCAGATAGCATACTGGGCTAGGCGGCATCTTAAAGCGCGTGGAATGGCGAGTAAAATGCACTATTAATCGTCTATGATAGGGCAATCAGAGACCCGATTAGATCATTTTATATTTTGGTTAATATAAGAAGTCAGCGTAATTCTATCACATTTGTTCAATTTACGTCGCTCCTATATCAGATAGCATATTGGTCTAAGCGGCATCTCAAAGCGCATGAAATGGCGAGTAAAATGCACTATTAAACTTCTAGGGTAAGGCAAACAGAGACCCGATTAGATCATTTTATATTACGGTTAATATAAGAATTCAGCGAAATTCTATCACATTCGTTCAATTTACGTCGCTCCTATTTCAGATAGCGTATTGGGCTAAGCGGCATCTCAAAGCGCATGAAATGACGAGAGAAATGCACTATTAAACTTCTTGGGTAGGGCGAACAGAGACCCGATTACATCATTTTATGTTACGGTTAATTTAAGAATTCAGCAAAATTCTATCACATTTGTTCAATTTACGTCGCTCCTATTTCAGATAGCGTATTGGGCTAAGCGGCATCTCAAAGCGCAAGAAATGGCGAGTATAATGCACTATTAAGCTTCTAGGGCTGGGCACATAGAGACCCGATTAGATCATTTTATATTATGGTTAATTTAAGAATTCAGCGAAATCCTATCACATTTGTTCATTTTACGTCGCTCCTATTTCAGATAGCGTATTGGGCTAAGCGGCATTTCAAAGCGCATGAAATGGCGAGTAAAATGAACTATTAAACTTCTAGGGCAGGGCGAACAGAGACCCGATTAGATCATTTTACATTAAGGTTAATATAAGTATTCAGGGAACTTCTATCACATTTGTTCAATTTACGTCGCTCCTATTTCAGACAGCTTATTGGGCTAAGCGGCATCTCAAAGCGCATGAAATGACGAGTAAAATGCACTATTATACTTCTAGGGTAGGGCAATCAGAGAACCGATTAGATCATTTTATATTATGGTTAATTTAAGAATTCAGCAAAATTCTATCACATTTGTTCAATTTACGTCGTTCCTATTTCAGATAGCATACTGGGCTGGGCGGCATCGTAAAGCGCGTGGAATGGCGAGTAAAATGCACTATTAATCTTCTATGATAGGGCAATCAGAGACACGATTAGATCATTTTATATTTTGGATAATATAAGAATGCAGCGTAATTCTATCACATTTGTTCAATTTACGTCGCTCCTATATCAGATAGCATATTGGGCTAAGCGGCATCGCAAAGCGCATGAATTGACGAGTGAAATGCACTATTAAACTTCTTGGGTAGGGCGAACAAAGACCCGATTAGATCATTTTACATTAAGGTTAATATACGAATTCAGCGAAATTCTATCACATTTGTTCAATTTACATCGCTCCTATTTCAGATAGCGACTTGTGCTAAGCGGCATCTCAAAGCGCAAGAAATGGCGAGTAAAATGCACTATTAAACTTCTAGGATAAGGCAAACAGAGACCCGATTAGATCATTTTATATTACGGTTAATATAAGAATTCAGCGTAATTCTGTGACATTTGTTCAACTTACATAGCTCCTATTTCAGATAGCGTGCTGGGCTAGGCGGCAACTTAAAGCGCGAGGAATGGCGAGTAAAATGCACTGTTAAACTTCTATGATAGGGCAATCAGAGACCCGATTAGATCATTTTATATTTTAGTTAATATAAGAATTCAGCGAAATTCTATCACATTTGTTCAATTTACGTCGCTCCTATTTCAGATAGCTTATAGGGCTAAGCGGCATCGCAAAGCGCATGAATTGACGAGTAAAATGCACTATTAAACTTCTAGGATAAGGCAAACAGAGACCCGATTAGATCATTTTATATTACGGTTAATATAAGAATTCAGCGTAATTCTGTGACATTTGTTCAACTTACGTAGCTCCTATTTCAGATAGCGTACTGGGCTGGGCGGCAACTTAAAGCGTGTGGAATGGTGAGTAAAATGCACTATTAAACTTCTAGGGTAGGGCAATCAGAGACCCGATTAGATCATTTTATATTATGGTTAATATAAGAATTCAGCGAAGTTCTATCACATTTGTTTAATTTACGTCGCTCCTGTTTCAGATAGCGTATTGGGCTAAGCGGCATCTCACAGCGCACGAAAGGGCGAGTAAAATGCACTATTAAGCTTCTAGGGTTGGGCACATAGAGACCCGATTACATCATTTTATATTATGGTTAATTTAAGAATTCAGCGAAATCCTATCACATTTGTTCATTTTACGTCGCTCCTATTTCAGATAGCGTATTGGGCTAAGCGGCATCTCAAAGCGCATGAAATGGCGAGTAAAATGCACTATTAAACTTCTAGGATAAGGCAAACAGAGACCCGATTAGATCATTTTATATTACGGTTAACATAAGAATTCAGCGTAATTCTGTGACATTTGTTCAACTTACGTAGCTCCTATTTCAGATAGCGTACTGGGCTAGGCGGCAACTTCAAGCGCGTGGAATGGCGAGTAAAATGCACTATTAAACTTCTATGATAGGGCAATCAGAGACCCGATTAGATCATTTTATATTTTGGTTAATATAAGAATTCAGCGAAATTCTATCACATTTGTTCAATTTACGTCGCTCCTATTTCAGATAGCGTATTGGGCTAAGCGGCATCTCAAAGCGCATGGAATGGCGAGTGAAATGCACTATTAAACTTCTAGGGTAGGGCGAACAGACACCCGAATAGATCATTTTATATTACGGTTAATATAAGAATTCAGCGTAATTCTATCACATTTGTTCAACTAACGTCGCTCCTATTTCAGATAGCGTACTGGGCTAGGCGGCATCTTAAAGCGCGTGGAAGGGCGAGTAAAATGCACTTCTAAACTTCTATGATAGGGCAATCAGAGTTACGAATAGATCATTTTATATTTTGTTTACTATAACATTTCAGGGAAATTCTATCACATTTGTTCAATTTACGTCGCTCCTATTTCAGATAGCGTATTGGGCTAAGCGGCATCTCAAAGCGCAAGAAATGGCGAGTAAAATGCACTATCAAACTTCTAGGGTTGGGCACATATAGACCCGATTAGATCATTTTATATTATGGTTAATTTAAGAATTCAGCGAAATCCTATCACATTTGTTCATTTTACGTCGCTCCTATTTCAGATAGCGTATTGGGCTAAGCGGCATCTCAAAGCGCAAGAAATGACGAGTAAAATTTACTATTAAACTTCTAGGGTAGGGCAAACAGAGACCCCATTAGATCATTTTATATTTTGGTTAATATAAGAATTCAGCGAAATTCTATCACACTCTTTCAATTTACGTCGCTCCTATTTCAGATAGTGTACTGGGCTAGGCGGCATCTTAAAGCGCGTGGAAGGGAGAGTAAAATGCACTACTAAACGTCTATGATAGGGCAATCAGAGTCCCGTTTAGATCATTTTATATTTTCTTTAATATAAGATTTCAGGGAAATTCTATCACATTTGTTCAATTTACATCGCTCCTATTTCAGATAGCGTATAGGGCTAAGCGGCATCTCAAAGCGCATGGAATGACGAGTAAAATGCACTAATAAACTTCTAGGATAAGGCAAACGGAGATCCGATTAGACCATTTTATATTACGGTTAATATAAGAATTCAGCGTAATTCTATCACATTTGTTCAATTTACGTCGTTCCTATTTCAGATAGCATACTGGGCTAGGCGGCATCTTAAAGCGCGTGGAATGGCGAGTAAAATGCACAATTAAACTTCTATAATAGGGCAATCAGAGACCCGATTAGATCATTTTATATTTTGGTTAATATAAGGATTCAGCGTAATTCTATCACATTTGTTCAATTTACGTCGCTCCTATTTCAGATAGCGTATTGGGCTGAGCGGCATCTCAAAGCGCATGAAATGGCGAGTAAAATGCACTATTAAACTTCTAGGGTAAGGCAAACAGAGACCCGATTAGATCATTTTATATTACGGTTAATATAAGAATTCAGCGTAATTCTATCACATTTGTTCAACATACGTCGCTCCTATTTCAGATAGTGTACTGGGCTAGGCGGCCTCTTAAAGCGCGTGGAAGGGCGAGTAAAATGCACTACTAAACTTCTATGGTAGGGCAATCAGAGTCCCGTTTAGATCATTTTATGTATTGTTTAATATAAGATTTCAGGGAAATTCTATCACATTTGTTCAATTTACGTCGCTCCTATTTCCGATAGCGTATTGGGCTAAGCGGCATCTCAAAGCGTATGAAATGACGAGAGAAATTCACTATTAAACTTCTTGGGTAGGGCGAACAGAGACCCGATTAGGTCATTTCATGTTATGGTTAATTTAAGAATTCAGCGAAATTCTATCACATTTGTTCAATTTAAATCGCTCCTATTTCAAATAGCGTATTGGGCTAAGCGGCATCTCCATGCGCATGAAATGGCGAGTAAAATGCACTATTAAACTTCTAGGGCGGGGCAATCAGAGACCCGATAAGATCATTTTATATTACGGTTCATATAAGAATTCAGCGAAGTTCTATCACATTTGTTCAATTTACGTCGCTCCTATTTCAGATAGCTTATTGGGCTAAGCGGCAACTCAAAGCGCATGAAATGACGAGTGAAATGCACTATTAAACTTCTAGGGTAGGGCGAACAAAGACCCGATTAGATCATTTTACATTAAGGTTAAAATAAGAATTCAGCGAAATTCTATCACATTTGTTCAATTTACGTCGCTCCTATTTCAGATAGCGTATTGGGCTAAGCTGCATCTCAAAGCGCAAGAAATGGCTCGTACAATGCACTATTCAACTTCTAGGGTAGGGCAAACAGAGACCGGATTAGATCATTTTATATTTTGGTTAATATAAGAATTCAGCGAAATTCTATCACATTTGTTCAATTTACGTCGCTCCTATTTCAGATAGCGTATTGGGCTAAGAGGCATCTCAAAGCGCATGAAATGGCGAGTAAAATGCACTATTAAACTTCTAGGATAAGGCAAACAGAGACCCGATTAGATCATTTTATATTACGGTTAATATAAGAATTCAGCGTAATTCTGTGACATTTGTTCAACTTACGTAGCTCCTATTTCAGATAGCGTATTGGGCTAAGCGGCATCTCAAAGCGCATGAAATGGCGAGTAGAATGCACTATTAAACTTCTAGGGTAGGGCAATCAGAGACCCGATTAGATCATTTTATATTTTGGTTAATAAATGAATTCATCGAAATTCTATCACATTTGTTCAATTTACATCGCTCCTATTTCAGATAGCGTACTGGGCTAAGCGGCATCTCTAAGCGCATGAAATGGCGAGTAAAATGCACTATTAAACTTGTAGGATAAGGCAAACAGAGACCCGATTAGATCATTTTATATTACGGTTAATATAAGAATTCAGCGTAATTCTGTGACATTTGTTCAACTTACGTAGCTCCTATTTCAGATAGCGCGCTGGGCTAGGCGGCAACTTAAAGCGCGTGGAATGGCGAGTAAAATGCACTGTTAAACTTCTATGATAGGGCAATCAGAGACCCGATTAGAACATTTTATATTTTGGTTAATATAAGAATTCAGCGAAATTCTATAACATTTGTTCAATTTACGTCGCTCCTATTTCAGATAGCGACTAGTGCTAAGTGGCATCTCAAAGCGCAAGAAATGGCGAGTAAAATGCACTATTAAACTTCTAGGGTAGGGCAAACAGAGACCCCATTAGATCATTTTATATTATGGTTAATTTAAGAATTCAGCGAAATTCTAT
Source organism: Macropis europaea (assembly GCA_916610135.2). NCBI lineage: Eukaryota > Metazoa > Arthropoda > Insecta > Hymenoptera > Melittidae > Macropis > Macropis europaea. The sequence goes on along the minus strand of CAKAJE020001442.1, from coordinate 25,415 downwards.
CACATTTGTTCAATTTACGTCGCTCCTATTTCAGATAGCGTATTGGGCTAAGCGGCATCTCAAAGCGCATGAAATGGCGAGTAAAATTCACTATTAAAGTTCTAGGGTAGGGCGATCAGAGACCCGATTAGATCATTTTATATTTTGGTTAATAAATGAATTCATCGAAATTCTATCACATTTGTTCAATTTACATCGCTCCTATTTCAGATAGCGTACTGGGCTAAGCGGCATCTCAAAGCGCATGAAATGGCGAGTAAAATGCAATATTAAACTTCTAGGATAAGGCAAACAGAGACCCGATTAGATCATTTTATATTACGGTTAATATAAGAATTCAGCGTAATTCTGTGACATTTGTTCAACTTACGTAGCTCCTATTTCAGATAGCGTACTGGGCTAGGCGGCAACTTAAAGCGCGTGGAATGGTGAGTAAAATGCTCTCTTAAACTTCTAGGGTAGGGCAATCAGAGACCCGATTAGACCATTTTATATTATGGTTAATATAAGAATTCAGCGAAGTTCTATCACATTTGTTTAATTTACGTCGCTCCTATTTCAGATAGCGTATTGGGCTAAGCGGCATCTCAAAGCGCATGAAATGGCGAGTAAAATGCACTATTAAACTTCTAGGGCAGGGCAATCAGAGACCCGATTAGATCATTTTATGTTTTGGTTAATATAAGAATTCCGCGAAATTCTATCACATTTGTTCAATTTACGTCGCTCCTATTTCAGATTGCGTATTGGGCTAAGCGGCATCTCAAAGCGCATGAAATGACCAGTGAAAGGCACTATTAAACTTTTAGGGTAGGGCAAACAGAGACCCGATTAGATCATTTCATATTATGGTTTATTTAAGAATTCAGAAAAATTCTATCACATTTGTTCAATTTACGTCGCTACTATTTCAGACAGCGTATTGGGCTAAGCGGCATCTCAAAGCGCATTGAATGACGAGTGAAATGCACTATTGAACTTCTAGGATAAGGCAAACGGAGACCCGATTAGATCATTTTATATTACGGTTAATATAAGAATTCAGCGTAATTCTATCACATTTGTTCAACTTACGTCGCTCCTATTTCAGATAGCATACTGGGCTAGGCGGCATCTTAAAGCGCGTGGAATGGCGAGTAAAATGCACTATTAAACTTCTATGATAGGGCTATCAGAGACCCGATTAGATCATTTTACATTAAGGTTAATATAAGAATTCAGCGAAATTCTATCACATTTGTTCAATTTACGTCGCTCCTATTTCAGATAGCGTATTGGTCTAAGCGGCATCTCAAAGCGCATGAAATGGCGTGTAAAATACACTATTAAACTTCTAGGATAAGGCAAACAGAGACCCGATTAGATCATTTTATATTACGGTTAACATAAGAATTCAGCGTAATTCTGCGACATTTGTTCAACTTACGTAGCTCCTATTTCAGATAGCGTACTGGGCTAGGCGGCAACTTAAAGCGCGTGGAATGGCGAGTAAAATGCACTATTAAACTTCTATGATAGGGCAATCAGAGACCCGATTATATCATTTTATATTTTGGTTAATATAAGAATCCAGCGAAATTCTATCACATTTGTTCAATTTACGTCGCTCCTATTTCAGATCGCGTATTAGGCTAAGCGGCATCTCAAAGCACACGAAAGGGCGAGTAAAATGCACTATTAAACTTCTAGGGTAGGGCAATCAGAGACCCGATAAGATCATTTTATATTTTGGTTAATATAAGAATTCAGCGAAATTCTATCACATTTGTTCAATTTACGTCGCTCCTATTTCAGATATCTATTGGGCTAAGCGGCATCTCAAAGCGCATGAAATGACGAGAGAAATGTACTATTAAACTTCTTGGGTAGGGCGTAGAGAGACCCGATTACATCATTTTATATTATGGTTAATTTAAGAATTCAGCAAAATTCCATCACATTTGTTCAATTTACATCGCTCCTATTTCAGATAGCGTATTGGGCTAAGCGGCATCTCAAAGCGCATGGAATGACGAGTAAAATGCACTAATAAACTTCTAGGATAACGCAAACGGAGATCCGGTTAGACCATTTTATATTACGGTTAATATAAGAATGCAGCGTAATTCTATCACATTTGTTCAACTTACGTCGCTCCTATTTCAGATAGCGTACTCTGATAGGCGGCATCCTAAAGCGCGTGGAATGGCGAGTAAAATGCACTATTAAACTTCTAGGGTAGGGCAGTCAAACACCCGATTAGATCATTTTATATTTTGGTTAATATAAGAATCCAGCGAAATTCTATCACATTTGTTCAATTTACGCCGCTCCTATTTCAGATAGCGTATTGGGCTAAGCGGCATCTCAAAGCGCAAGAAATGGCGAGTAAAATGCACTATTAAGCTTCTAGGGTTGGGCACATAGAGACCCGATTAGATCATTTTATATTATGGTTAATTTAAGAATTCAGCGAAATCCTATCACATTTGTTCATTTTACGTCGCTCCTATTTCAGATAGCGTATTGTGCTAAGCGGCATCTCAAAGCGCATGAAATGGCGAGTAAAATGCACTATTAAACTTCTAGGGCAGGGCGAACAGAGACCCGATTAGATCATTTTACATTAAGGTTAATATAAGTATTCAGGGAACTTCTATCACATTTGTTCAATTTACGTCGCTCCTATTTCATACAGCTTATTGGGCTAAGCGGCATCTCAAAGCGCATGAAATGACGAGTAAAATGCACTATTAAACTTCTAGGGTAGGGCAATCAGAGACCCGATTTGATCATTTTATATTTTGGTTAATTTAAGAATTCAGCAGAATTCTATCACATTTGTTCAATTTACGTCGTTCCTATTTCAGATAGCATACTGGGCTAGGCGGCATCTTAAAGCGCGTGGAATGGCGAGTAAAATGCACTATTAATCGTCTATGATAGGGCAATCAGAGACCCGATTAGATCATTTTATATTTTGGTTAATATAAGAATTCAGCGTAATTCTATCACATTTGTTCAATTTACGTCGCTCCTATATCAGATAGCATATTGGGCTAAGCGGCATCTCAAAGCGCATGAAATGGCGAGTAAAATGCACTATTAAACTTCTAGGGTAAGGCAAACAGAGACCCGATTAGATCATTTTATCTTACGGTTAATATAACAATTCAGCGAAATTCTATCACATTTGTTCAATTTACGTCGCTCCTATTTCAGATAGCGTATTGGGCTAAGCGGCATCACAAAGCGCATGAAATGACGAGAGAAATGCACTATTAAACTTCTTGGGTAGGGCAAACAGAGACCCGATTAGATCATTTTATATTATGGTTAATATAAGAATTCAGCGAAGTTCTATCACATTTGTTTAATTTACGTCGCTCCTATTTCAGATGGCGTATTGGGCTAAGCGGCATCTCCAAGCGCATGAAATGGCGAGTAAAATGCACTATTAAACTTCTAGGATAAGGCAAACAGAGACCCGATTAGATCATTTTATATTACGGTTAACATAAGAATTCAGCGTTATTCTGTGACATTTGTTCAACTTACGTAGCTCCTATTTCAGATAGCGTACTGGGCTAAGCGGCAACTTAAAGCGCGTGGAATGGCGAGTAAAATGCACTATTAAACTTCTATGATAGGGCAATCAGAGACCCGATTAGATCATTTCATATTTTGGTTAATATAAGAATTCAGCGTAATTCTATCACATTTGTTCAACATACGTCGCTCCTATTTCAGATAGTGTACTGGGGTAGGCGGCATCTTAAAGCGCGTGGAAGGGCGAGTAAAATGCACTACTAAACTTCTATGGTAGGGCAATCAGAGTCCCGTTTAGATCATTTTATGTATTGTTTAATATAAGATTTCAGGGAAATTCTATCACATTTGTTCAATTTACGTCGCTCCTATTTCAGATAGCTTATTGGGCTAAGCGGCATCGCAAAGCGCATGAATTGACGAGTGAAATGCACTATTAAACTTCTAGGGTAGGGCAAACAGGGACCCGATTAGATCATTTTATATTTTGGTTAATATAAGAATTCAGCGAAATTCTGTCACATTTGTTCAATATACGTCGCTCCAATTTCAGATAGCTTATTGGGCTAAGCGGCATCGCAAAGCGCATGAATTGACGAGTGAAATGCACTATTAAACTTCTTGGCTAGGGCGAACAAAGACCCGATTAGATCATTTTACATTAAGGTTAATATAAGAATGCAGCGAAATTCTATCACATTTGTTCAATTTACATCGCTCCTATTTCAGATAGCGACTAGTGCTAAGTGGCATCTCAAAGCGCAAGAAATGGCGAGTAAAATGCACTATTAAACTTCTAGGGTAGGGCAAACAGAGACCCCATTAGATTATTTTATATTATGGTTAATTTAAGAATTCAGCGAAATTCTATCACATTTGTTCAATTTACGTCGCTCCTATTTCAGATAGCGTATTGGGCTAAGCGGCATCTCAAAGCGCATGAAATGGCGAGTAAAATGCACTATTAAACTTCTAGGGTAGGGCAATCAGAGACCCGATTGGATCATTTTATATTTTGGTTAATAAATGAATTCATCGAAATACTATCACATTTGTTCAATTTACATCGCTCCTATTTCAGATAGCGTACTGGGCTAAGCGGCATCTCAAAGCGCATGAAATGGCGAGTAAAATGCACTATTAAACTTCTAGGATAAGGCAAACAGAGACCCGATTAGATCATTTTATATTACGGTTAATATAAGAATTCAGCGTAATTCTGTCACATTTGTTCAACTTACGTCGCTCCTATTTCAGATAGCGTACTCAGATAGGCGGGATCTTAAAGTGCGTCGAAAGGCGAGTAAAATGCACTATTAATCTTCGAGGGTAATGCAAACAGAGACCCGATTAGATCATTTTATATTACGGTTAATATAAGATTTCAGGGAAATTCTACCAGATTTGTTCAAGTTACATCGCTCCTATTTCAGATAGCTTATTGGGCTAAGCGGCATCTCAAAGCGCATGAAATGGCGAGTAAAATGCACTGTTAAACTTCTAGGATAAGGCAAACAGAGACCCGATTAGATCATTTTATATTACGGTTAATATAAGAATTCAGCGTAATTCTGTCACATTTGTTCAAGTTACGTAGCTCCTATTTCAGATAGCGTACTGGGCTAGGCGGCAACTTAAACCGCGTGGAATGGCGAGTAAAATGCACTATTAAACTTCTATGATAGGGCAATCAGAGACCCGATTAGTTCATTTTATATTTTGGTTAATATAAGAATCCAGCGAAATTCTATCACATTTGTTCAACTTACGTCGCTCCTATTTCAGATAGCGTATTGGGCTAGGCGGCATCTCAAAGCGCATGAAATGGCGAGTGAAATGCACTATTAGACTTCTATGGTAGGGCGAACAGAGACCCTATTAGATCATTTTACATTAATGTTAATACAAGGATTCACGGAAATTCTATCACATTTGTTCAATTTACGTCGCTCCTATTTCAGATAGCGTCCTAGGCTAAGCGGCATCTAAAAGCGCATGAAATGGCGAATAAAATGCACTATTAAACTTCTAGGCTAGGGCGAACAGAGACCCGATTAGATCATTTTATATTATGGTTAATATAAGATTTCAGGGAGATTCTATCACATTTGTTCAATTTACGTCGCTCCTATTTCAGATAGCTTATTGGGCTTAGCGGCATCTCAATCCGCATGAAATGACGAGTATAATGCACTATTAAACTTCTAGGATAAGGCAAACAGAGACCCGATTAGATCATTTTACATTAAGGTTAATATAAGAATTCAACGAAATTCTATCACATTTGTTCAATTTACGTCGCTTCTATTACAGATAGCTTGTTGGGCTTAGCGGCATCTCAAAGCGCATGAAATGACGAGTGAAATGCACTATTAAACTTCTAGGGTAGGGCAAACAGAGACCCGATTAGGTCATTTTATATTATGGTTAATTTAAGAATTCAGCAAAATTCTCTCACATTTGTTCAATTTACGTCGTTCCTATTTCAGATAGCGTACTGGGCTATGCGGCATCTCAAAGCGCATGAAATGGCGAGTACAATGCACTATTAAACTTCTAGGGTAAGGCAAACAGAGACCCGGTTAGATCATTTTATATTACGGTTAATATAAGAATTCAGCGTAATTCTATCACATTTGTTCAACTTATGTCGCTCCTATTTCAGGTAGCGTACTGGGCTAGACGGCATCTTAAAGCGCGTGGAAGGGCGAGTAAAATGCACTACTAAACTTCCATGATAGGGCAATCAGAGACCCGATTAGATCATTTTATATTTTGTTTAATATAAGATTTCAAGGAAATTCTATCACATTTGTTCAATTTACGTCGCTCCTATTTCAGATAGCGTATTGGGCTAAGCGGCATCTCAAAGCGCATGAAATGGCGACTGAAGTGCACTGTCAAACTTCGAGGATAATTCAAACAGAGACCCGGTTAGATCATTTTATATTACGGTTAATATAAGAATTCAGCGTAATTCTATCACATTTGTTGAACTTACGTCGCTCCTACTTCAGATAGCGTACTGGGCTAGGCGGCATCTTAAAGCGCGTGGAATGGCGAGTAAAATGCTCTACTAAACTTCCATGATAGGGCAATCAGAGCCCCAATTAGATCATTTTATATTTTGTTCAATATAAGATTTCAGGGAAATTCTATCACATTTGTTCAATTTACGTCGCTCCTATTTCAGATAGCGTATTGGGCTAAGCGGCATCTCAAAGCGCATGAGATGGCGAATAAAATGCACCATTAAACTTCTAGGCTAGGGCGAACGGAGACCCGATTAGATCATTTTACATTGTGGTCAATATATGTATTCAGCGAAATTCTATCACATTTGTTCAATTTACATCGCTCCTATTTCAGATAGCGTATTGGGCTGAGCGGCATCTCAAAGCGTATGATATGGCGAATAAAATGCACTATTAAAGTTCTATGATAGGGCGAACAGCGACCCGGTTAGATCATTTTACGTTAAGGTTAATATAAGAATTCAGCGAAATTCTATCACATTTGTTCAATTTACGTCGCTCATATTTCAGATAGCGTATTGGGCTAAGCGGCACCTCAAAGCACATGAAATGGCGAGTAAAATGCACTATTAAACTTCTAGGGTACGGCAATCAGAGACCCGATTAGATCATTTTATATTTTGGTTAATATAAGAAATCAGCGAAATTCTATCACATTTGTTCAATTTACGTCGCTCCTATTTCAGATGGCGTACTGGGCTAGACGGCATCTTAAAGCGCGTGGAAGGGCGAGTAAAATGCACTATTAAACTTCGATGATAGGGCAATCAGAGACCCGATTAGATCATTTTATATTTTGGTTAATATAAGGATTCAGCGAAATTCTATCACTTTTGTTCAACTTACGTCGCTCCTATTTCAGATAGCGTACTGCACTATGCGGCATCTCAAAGCGCATGAAATGGCGAGCAAAATCCACTATTAAACTTCTAGGGTATGGCAAACAGAGACCCGATTAGATCATATTAGATTATGGTGAATAAAAGAATTAAGAGTAATTCTATCACATTTGTTCAATTTACGTCACTCCTATTTCAGATTGCCTACTGGGCTAGCCGGCACCTTAAAGCGCGTGGAATAGCGAGTAAAATGCACTATTAGCCTTCTATGATAGGGCAATCAGAGACCCGATTAGATCATTTTATATTTTGGTTAATATAAGAATTCAGCGAAATCCTATCACGTTTGTTCAATTTACGTCGCTCCTATTCCAGGTAGCGTATTGGGCTTAGCAGTATCTTAAAGCGCGTGGAATGGCGAGTAAAATGCTCTACTAAACTTCTATGGTAGGGCAATCAGAGACCCGATTAGATCATTTTATATTTTGTTTAATATAAGATTTCAGGGAAATTGTATCACATTTGTTCAATTTACGTCGCTCCTATTTCAGATAGCGTATTCGGCTAAGCGGCATCTCAAAGCGCCTGAAGTGGCGAATAAAATTCACTATTAAACTTCTAGGCTAGGGCGAACAGTGACCCGATCAGATCATTTTACATTATGGTTAATAAAAGAATTCAGCGAAATTCTATCACATTTGTTCAATTTACATTTCTCCCATTTCAGATAGCGTATTGGGCTAAGCGGCATCTCAAAGCGCATGAAATGACGAATAAAATGCGCTATTAAGCTTCTACGCTAGGGCGAACAGAGACCCGATTAGATCATTTTATATTACGGTTAATATAAGAATTCAGCGTAATTCTGTCACATTTGTTCAACTTACGTCGCTCCTATTTCAGATAGCGTACTGGGCTGGGCGGCATCTTAAATCGCGTGGAAGGGCGAGTAAAATGCACTACTAAACTTCTATGATAGGGCAATCAGAGAGCCGATTAGATCATTTTATCTTTTGGTTAATATAAGAATTCAGCGAAATTCTATCACATTTGTTCAATTTACGTCGCTCCTATTTCAGATTGCGTATTGGGCTAAGCGGCATCTCAAAGCGCATGAAATGACGAGTGAAAGGCACTATTAAACTTCTAGGGTAGGGCGAACAGAGAACCGATTAGATCATTTTACATTAAGGTTAATATAAGAATTCAGGGAAATTCTATCACGTTTGTTCAATTTACGTCGCTACTATTTCAGACAGCGTATTGGGCTAAGCGGCATCTGAAAGCGCATGAAATGGCGACTAAAATGCACTGTTAAACTTTTAGGGTAGGGCAAACAGAGACCCGATTAGATCATTTCATATTATGGTTTATTTAAGAATTCAGAAAAATTCTATCACATTTGTTCAATTTACGTCGCTCCTATTTCAGATAGCTTATTGGGCTGAGCGGCATCTCAAAGCGCATTGAATGACGAGTGAAATGCACTATTGAACTTCTAGGATAAGGCATACAGAGACCCGATCAGATCATTTTATATTACGGTTAATATAAGAATTCAGCGTAATTCTATCACATTTGTTCAATTTACGTCGCTGATATTTCAGATAGCGTACTGGGCTAGGCGGCAACTTAAAGCGCGTGGAATGGCGAGTAAAATGCACTATTAAGCTTCTATGATAGGGCAATCAGAGACCCGGTTAGATCACTTTATATTTTAGTTAATATAAGAATTCAGCGAAATCCTATCACATTTGTTCATTTTACGTCGCTCCTATTTCAGATAGCGTATTGGGCTAAGCGGCATCTCAAAGCGCATGAAATGGCGAGTAAAATGCACTATTAAACTTCTAGGGCAGGGCGAACAGAGACCCGATTAGATCATTTTACATTAAGGTTAATATAAGTATTCAGGGAACTTCTATCACATTTGTTCAATTTACGTCGCTCCTATTTGAGACAGCTTATTGGGCTAAGCGGCATCTCAAAGCGCATGAAATGACGAGTAAAATGCACTATTAAACTTCTAGGGTAGGGCAATCAGAGACCCGATTTGATCATTTTATATTTTGGTTAATTTAAGAATTCAGCAAAATTCTATCACATTTGTTCAATTTACGTCGTTCCTATTTCAGATAGCATACTGGGCTAGGCGGCATCTTAAAGCGCGTGGAATGGCGAGTAAAATGCACTATTAATCGTCTATGATAGGGCAATCAGAGACCCGATTAGATCATTTTATATTTTGGTTAATATAAGAAGTCAGCGTAATTCTATCACATTTGTTCAATTTACGTCGCTCCTATATCAGATAGCATATTGGTCTAAGCGGCATCTCAAAGCGCATGAAATGGCGAGTAAAATGCACTATTAAACTTCTAGGGTAAGGCAAACAGAGACCCGATTAGATCATTTTATATTACGGTTAATATAAGAATTCAGCGAAATTCTATCACATTCGTTCAATTTACGTCGCTCCTATTTCAGATAGCGTATTGGGCTAAGCGGCATCTCAAAGCGCATGAAATGACGAGAGAAATGCACTATTAAACTTCTTGGGTAGGGCGAACAGAGACCCGATTACATCATTTTATGTTACGGTTAATTTAAGAATTCAGCAAAATTCTATCACATTTGTTCAATTTACGTCGCTCCTATTTCAGATAGCGTACTGCGCTAGGCGGCATCTTAAAGCGCGTGGAAGGGCGAGTACAATGCACTACTAATCTTCTATGATAGGGCAATCAGAGTTCCGAATAGATCATTATATATGTTGTTTACTATAACATTTCAGGGAAATTCTATCACATTTGTTCAATTTACGTCGCTCCTATTTCAGATAGCGTATTGGGCTAAGCGGCATCTCAAAGCGCAAGAAATGGCGAGTATAATGCACTATTAAGCTTCTAGGGCTGGGCACATAGAGACCCGATTAGATCATTTTATATTATGGTTAATTTAAGAATTCAGCGAAATCCTATCACATTTGTTCATTTTACGTCGCTCCTATTTCAGATAGCGTATTGGGCTAAGCGGCATTTCAAAGCGCATGAAATGGCGAGTAAAATGAACTATTAAACTTCTAGGGCAGGGCGAACAGAGACCCGATTAGATCATTTTACATTAAGGTTAATATAAGTATTCAGGGAACTTCTATCACATTTGTTCAATTTACGTCGCTCCTATTTCAGACAGCTTATTGGGCTAAGCGGCATCTCAAAGCGCATGAAATGACGAGTAAAATGCACTATTATACTTCTAGGGTAGGGCAATCAGAGACCCGATTAGATCATTTTATATTATGGTTAATTTAAGAATTCAGCAAAATTCTATCACATTTGTTCAATTTACGTCGTTCCTATTTCAGATAGCATACTGGGCTGGGCGGCATCGTAAAGCGCGTGGAATGGCGAGTAAAATGCACTATTAATCTTCTATGATAGGGCAATCAGAGACACGATTAGATCATTTTATATTTTGGTTAATATAAGAATGCAGCGTAATTCTATCACATTTGTTCAATTTACGTCGCTCCTATATCAGATAGCATATTGGGCTAAGCGGCATCGCAAAGCGCATGAATTGACGAGTGAAATGCACTATTAAACTTCTTGGGTAGGGCGAACAAAGACCCGATTAGATCATTTTACATTAAGGTTAATATACGAATTCAGCGAAATTCTATCACATTTGTTCAATTTACATCGCTCCTATTTCAGATAGCGACTTGTGCTAAGCGGCATCTCAAAGCGCAAGAAATGGCGAGTAAAATGCACTATTAAACTTCTAGGATAAGGCAAACAGAGACCCGATTAGATCATTTTATATTACGGTTAATATAAGAATTCAGCGTAATTCTGTGACACTTGTTCAACTTACGTAGCTCCTATTTCAGATAGCGTGCTGGGCTAGGCGGCAACTTAAAGCGCGAGGAATGGCGAGTAAAATGCACTGTTAAACTTCTATGATAGGGCAATCAGAGACCCGATTAGATCATTTTATATTTTAGTTAATATAAGAATTCAGCGAAATTCTATCACATTTGTTCAATTTACGTCGCTCCTATTTCAGATAGCTTATAGGGCTAAGCGGCATCGCAAAGCGCATGAATTGACGAGTAAAATGCACTATTAAACTTCTAGGATAAGGCAAACAGAGACCCGATTAGATCATTTTATATTACGGTTAATATAAGAATTCAGCGTAATTCTGTGACATTTGTTGAACTTACGTAGCTCCTATTTCAGATAGCGTACTGGGCTGGGCGGCAACTTAAAGCGTGTGGAATGGTGAGTAAAATGCACTATTAAACTTCTAGGGTAGGGCAATCAGAGACCCGATTAGATCATTTTATATTATGGTTAATATAAGAATTCAGCGAAGTTCTATCACATTTGTTTAATTTACGTCGCTCCTGTTTCAGATAGCGTATTGGGCTAAGCGGCATCTCACAGCGCACGGAAGGGCGAGTAAAATGCACTATTAAGCTTCTAGGGTTGGGCACATAGAGACCCGATTACATCATTTTATATTATGGTTAATTTAAGAATTCAGCGAAATCCTATCACATTTGTTCATTTTACGTCGCTCCTATTTCAGATAGCGTATTGGGCTAAGCGGCATCTCAAAGCGCATGAAATGGCGAGTAAAATGCACTATTAAACTTCTAGGATAAGGCAAACAGAGACCCGATTAGATCATTTTATATTACGGTTAACATAAGAATTCAGCGTAATTCTGTGACATTTGTTCAACTTACGTAGCTCCTATTTCAGATAGCGTACTGGGCTAGGCGGCAACTTAAAGCGCGTGGAATGGCGAGTAAAATGCACTATTAAACTTCTATGATAGGGCAATCAGAGACCCGATTAGATCATTTTATATTTTGGTTAATATAAGAATTCAGCGAAATTCTATCACATTTGTTCAATTTACGTCGCTCCTATTTCAGATAGCGTATTGGGCTAAGCGGCATCTCAAAGCGCATGGAATGGCGAGTGAAATGCACTATTAAACTTCTAGGGTAGGGCGAACAGACACCCGAATAGATCATTTTATATTACGGTTAATATAAGAATTCAGCGTAATTCTATCACATTTGTTCAACTAACGTCGCTCCTATTTCAGATAGCGTACTGGGCTAGGCGGCATCTTAAAGCGCGTGGAAGGGCGAGTAAAATGCACTTCTAAACTTCTATGATAGGGCAATCAGAGTTACGAATAGATCATTTTATATTTTGTTTACTATAACATTTCAGGGAAATTCTATCACATTTGTTCAATTTACGTCGCTCCTATTTCAGATAGCGTATTGGGCTAAGCGGCATCTCAAAGCGCAAGAAATGGCGAGTAAAATGCACTATCAAACTTCTAGGGTTGGGCACATATAGACCCGATTAGATCATTTTATATTATGGTTAATTTAAGAATTCAGCGAAATCCTATCACATTTGTTCATTTTACGTCGCTCCTATTTCAGATAGCGTATTGGGCTAAGCGGCATCTCAAAGCGCAAGAAATGACGAGTAAAATTTACTATTAAACGTCTAGGGTAGGGCAAACAGAGACCCCATTAGATCATTTTATATTTTGGTTAATATAAGAATTCAGCGAAATTCTATCACACTCTTTCAATTTACGTCGCTCCTATTTCAGATAGTGTACTGGGCTAGGCGGCATCTTAAAGCGCGTGGAAGGGAGAGTAAAATGCACTACTAAACGTCTATGATAGGGCAATCAGAGTCCCGTTTAGATCATTTTATATTTTCTTTAATATAAGATTTCAGGGAAATTCTATCACATTTGTTCAATTTACATCGCTCCTATTTCAGATAGCGTATAGGGCTAAGCGGCATCTCAAAGCGCATGGAATGACGAGTAAAATGCACTAATAAACTTCTAGGATAAGGCAAACGGAGATCCGATTAGACCATTTTATATTACGGTTAATATAAGAATTCAGCGTAATTCTATCACATTTGTTCAATTTACGTCGTTCCTATTTCAGATAGCATACTGGGCTAGGCGGCATCTTAAAGCGCGTGGAATGGCGAGTAAAATGCACAATTAAACTTCTATAATAGGGCAATCAGAGACCCGATTAGATCATTTTATATTTTGGTTAATATAAGGATTCAGCGTAATTCTATCACATTTGTTCAATTTACGTCGCTCCTATTTCAGATAGCGTATTGGGCTGAGCGGCATCTCAAAGCGCATGAAATGGCGAGTAAAATGCACTATTAAACTTCTAGGGTAAGGCAAACAGAGACCCGATTAGATCATTTTATATTACGGTTAATATAAGAATTCAGCGTAATTCTATCACATTTGTTCAACATACGTCGCTCCTATTTCAGATAGTGTACTGGGCTAGGCGGCCTCTTAAAGCGCGTGGAAGGGCGAGTAAAATGCACTACTAAACTTCTATGGTAGGGCAATCAGAGTCCCGTTTAGATCATTTTATGTATTGTTTAATATAAGATTTCAGGGAAATTCTATCACATTTGTTCAATTTACGTCGCTCCTATTTCCGATAGCGTATTGGGCTAAGCGGCATCTCAAAGCGTATGAAATGACGAGAGAAATTCACTATTAAACTTCTTGGGTAGGGCGAACAGAGACCCGATTAGGTCATTTCATGTTATGGTTAATTTAAGAATTCAGCGAAATTCTATCACATTTGTTCAATTTAAATCGCTCCTATTTCAAATAGCGTATTGGGCTAAGCGGCATCTCCATGCGCATGAAATGGCGAGTAAAATGCACTATTAAACTTCTAGGGCGGGGCAATCAGAGACCCGATAAGATCATTTTATATTACGGTTCATATAAGAATTCAGCGAAGTTCTATCACATTTGTTCAATTTACGTCGCTCCTATTTCAGATAGCTTATTGGGCTAAGCGGCAACTCAAAGCGCATGAAATGACGAGTGAAATGCACTATTAAACTTCTAGGGTAGGGCGAACAAAGACCCGATTAGATCATTTTACATTAAGGTTAAAATAAGAATTCAGCGAAATTCTATCACATTTGTTCAATTTACGTCGCTCCTATTTCAGATAGCGTATTGGGCTAAGCTGCATCTCAAAGCGCAAGAAATGGCTCGTACAATGCACTATTCAACTTCTAGGGTAGGGCAAACAGAGACCGGATTAGATCATTTTATATTTTGGTTAATATAAGAATTCAGCGAAATTCTATCACATTTGTTCAATTTACGTTGCTCCTATTTCAGATAGCGTATTGGGCTAAGAGGCATCTCAAAGCGCATGAAATGGCGAGTAAAATGCACTATTAAACTTCTAGGATAAGGCAAACAGAGACCCGATTAGATCATTTTATATTACGGTTAATATAAGAATTCAGCGTAATTCTGTGACATTTGTTCAACTTACGTAGCTCCTATTTCAGATAGCGTATTGGGCTAAGCGGCATCTCAAAGCGCATGAAATGGCGAGTAGAATGCACTATTAAACTTCTAGGGTAGGGCAATCAGAGACCCGATTAGATCATTTTATATTTTGGTTAATAAATGAATTCATCGAAATTCTATCACATTTGTTCAATTTACATCGCTCCTATTTCAGATAGCGTACTGGGCTAAGCGGCATCTCTAAGCGCATGAAATGGCGAGTAAAATGCACTATTAAACTTGTAGGATAAGGCAAACAGAGACCCGATTAGATCATTTTATATTACGGTTAATATAAGAATTCAGCGTAATTCTGTGACATTTGTTCAACTTACGTAGCTCCTATTTCAGATAGCGCGCTGGGCTAGGCGGCAACTTAAAGCGCGTGGAATGGCGAGTAAAATGCACTGTTAAACTTCTATGATAGGGCAATCAGAGACCCGATTAGAACATTTTATATTTTGGTTAATATAAGAATTCAGCGAAATTCTATAACATTTGTTCAATTTACGTCGCTCCTATTTCAGATAGCGACTAGTGCTAAGTGGCATCTCAAAGCGCAAGAAATGGCGAGTAAAATGCACTATTAAACTTCTAGGGTAGGGCAAACAGAGACCCCATTAGATCATTTTATATTATGGTTAATTTAAGAATTCAGCGAAATTCTATCACATTTGTTCAATTTACGTCGCTCCTATTTCAGATAGCGTATTGGGCTAAGCGGCATCTCAAAGCGCATGAAATGGCGAGTAAAATTCACTATTAAAGTTCTAGGGTAGGGCGATCAGAGACCCGATTAGATCATTTTATATTTTGGTTAATAAATGAATTCATCGAAATTCTATCACATTTGTTCAATTTACATCGCTCCTATTTCAGATAGCGTACTGGGCTAAGCGGCATCTCAAAGCGCATGAAATGGCGAGTAAAATGCACTATTAAACTTCTAGGATAAGGCAAAGAGAGACCCGATTAGATCATTTTATATTACGGTTAATATAAGAATTCAGCGTAATTCTGTGACATTTGTTCAACTTACGTAGCTCCTATTTCAGATAGCGTACTGGGCTAGGCGGCAACTTAAAGCGCGTGGAATGGTGAGTAAAATGCTCTCTTAAACTTCTAGGGTAGGGCAATCAGAGACCCGATTAGACCATTTTATATTATGGTTAATATAAGAATTCAGCGAAGTTCTATCACATTTGTTTAATTTACGTCGCTCCTATTTCAGATAGCGTATTGGGCTAAGCGGCATCTCAAAGCGCATGAAATGGCGAGTAAAATGCACTATTAAACTTCTAGGGCAGGGCAATCAGAGACCGGATTAGATCATTTTATGTTTTGGTTAATATAAGAATTCCGCGAAATTCTATCACATTTGTTCAATTTACGTCGCTCCTATTTCAGATTGCGTATTGGGCTAAGCGGCATCTCAAAGCGCATGAAATGACCAGTGAAAGGCACTATTAAACTTTTAGGGTAGGGCAAACAGAGACCC
Source organism: Macropis europaea (assembly GCA_916610135.2). Lineage (NCBI taxonomy): Eukaryota > Metazoa > Arthropoda > Insecta > Hymenoptera > Melittidae > Macropis > Macropis europaea. The sequence continues at coordinate 9,099 of CAKAJE020001442.1, read as the reverse complement.
GATTAGATCATTTCATATTATGGTTTATTTAAGAATTCAGAAAAATTCTATCACATTTGTTCAATTTACGTCGCTACTATTTCAGACAGCGTATTGGGCTAAGCGGCATCTCAAAGCGCATTGAATGACGAGTGAAATGCACTATTGAACTTCTAGGATAAGGCAAACGGAGACCCGATTAGATCATTTTATATTACGGTTAATATAAGAATTCAGCGTAATTCTATCACATTTGTTCAACTTACGTCGCTCCTATTTCAGATAGCATACTGGGCTAGGCGGCATCTTAAAGCGCGTGGAATGGCGAGTAAAATGCACTATTAAACTTCTATGATAGGGCTATCAGAGACCCGATTAGATCATTTTACATTAAGGTTAATATAAGAATTCAGCGAAATTCTATCACATTTGTTCAATTTACGTCGCTCCTATTTCAGATAGCGTATTGGTCTAAGCGGCATCTCAAAGCGCATGAAATGGCGTGTAAAATACACTATTAAACTTCTAGGATAAGGCAAACAGAGACCCGATTAGATCATTTTATATTACGGTTAACATAAGAATTCAGCGTAATTCTGTGACATTTGTTCAACTTACGTAGCTCCTATTTCAGATAGCGTACTGGGCTAGGCGGCAACTTAAAGCGCGTGGAATGGCGAGTAAAATGCACTATTAAACTTCTATGATAGAGCAATCAGAGACCCGATTATATCATTTTATATTTTGGTTAATATAAGAATCCAGCGAAATTCTATCACATTTGTTCAATTTACGTCGCTCCTATTTCAGATCGCGTATTAGGCTAAGCGGCATCTCAAAGCACACGAAAGGGCGAGTAAAATGCACTATTAAACTTCTAGGGTAGGGCAATCAGAGACCCGATAAGATCATTTTATATTTTGGTTAATATAAGAATTCAGCGAAATTCTATCACATTTGTTCAATTTACGTCGCTCCTATTTCAGATAGCTATTGGGCTAAGCGGCATCTCAAAGCGCATGAAATGACGAGAGAAATGTACTATTAAACTTCTTGGGTAGGGCGAAGAGAGACCCGATTACATCATTTTATATTATGGTTAATTTAAGAATTCAGCAAAATTCCATCACATTTGTTCAATTTACATCGCTCCTATTTCAGATAGCGTATTGGGCTAAGCGGCATCTCAAAGCGCATGGAATGACGAGTAAAATGCACTAATAAACTTCTAGGATAACGCAAACGGAGATCCGGTTAGACCATTTTATATTACGGTTAATATAAGAATGCAGCGTAATTCTATCACATTTGTTCAACTTACGTCGCTCCTATTTCAGATAGCGTACTCTGATAGGCGGCATCCTAAAGCGCGTGGAATGGCGAGTAAAATGCACTATTAAACTTCTAGGGTAGGGCAGTCAAACACCCGATTAGATCATTTTATATTTTGGTTAATATAAGAATCCAGCGAAATTCTATCACATTTGTTCAATTTACGCCGCTCCTATTTCAGATAGCGTATTGGGCTAAGCGGCATCTCAAAGCGCAAGAAATGGCGAGTAAAATGCACTATTAAGCTTCTAGGGTTGGGCACATAGAGACCCGATTAGATCATTTTATATTATGGTTAATTTAAGAATTCAGCGAAATCCTATCACATTTGTTCATTTCACGTCGCTCCTATTTCAGATAGCGTATTGGGCTAAGCGGCATCTCAAAGCGCATGAAATGGCGAGTAAAATGCACTATTAAACTTCTAGGGCAGGGCGAACAGAGACCCGATTAGATCATTTTACATTAAGGTTAATATAAGTATTCAGGGAACTTCTATCACATTTGTTCAATTTACGTCGCTACTATTTCAGACAGCGTATTGGGCTAAGCGGCATCTCAAAGCGCATTGAATGACGAGTGAAATGCACTATTGAACTTCTAGGATAAGGCAAACGGAGACCCGATTAGATCATTTTATATTACGGTTAATATAAGAATTCAGCGTAATTCTATCACATTTGTTCAACTTACGTCGCTCCTATTTCAGATAGCATACTGGGCTAGGCGGCATCTTAAAGCGCGTGGAATGGCGAGTAAAATGCACTATTAAACTTCTATGATAGGGCTATCAGAGACCCGATTAGATCATTTTACATTAAGGTTAATATAAGAATTCAGCGAAATTCTATCACATTTGTTCAATTTACGTCGCTCCTATTTCAGATAGCGTATTGGTCTAAGCGGCATCTCAAAGCGCATGAAATGGCGTGTAAAATACACTATTAAACTTCTAGGATAAGGCAAACAGAGACCCGATTAGATCATTTTATATTACGGTTAACATAAGAATTCAGCGTAATTCTGTGACATTTGTTCAACTTACGTAGCTCCTATTTCAGATAGCGTACTGGGCTAGGCGGCAACTTAAAGCGCGTGGAATGGCGAGTAAAATGCACTATTAAACTTCTATGATAGAGCAATCAGAGACCCGATTATATCATTTTATATTTTGGTTAATATAAGAATCCAGCGAAATTCTATCACATTTGTTCAATTTACGTCGCTCCTATTTCAGATCGCGTATTAGGCTAAGCGGCATCTCAAAGCACACGAAAGGGCGAGTAAAATGCACTATTAAACTTCTAGGGTAGGGCAATCAGAGACCCGATAAGATCATTTTATATTTTGGTTAATATAAGAATTCAGCGAAATTCTATCACATTTGTTCAATTTACGTCGCTCCTATTTCAGATAGCTATTGGGCTAAGCGGCATCTCAAAGCGCATGAAATGACGAGAGAAATGTACTATTAAACTTCTTGGGTAGGGCGAAGAGAGACCCGATTACATCATTTTATATTATGGTTAATTTAAGAATTCAGCAAAATTCCATCACATTTGTTCAATTTACATCGCTCCTATTTCAGATAGCGTATTGGGCTAAGCGGCATCTCAAAGCGCATGGAATGACGAGTAAAATGCACTAATAAACTTCTAGGATAACGCAAACGGAGATCCGGTTAGACCATTTTATATTACGGTTAATATAAGAATGCAGCGTAATTCTATCACATTTGTTCAACTTACGTCGCTCCTATTTCAGATAGCGTACTCTGATAGGCGGCATCCTAAAGCGCGTGGAATGGCGAGTAAAATGCACTATTAAACTTCTAGGGTAGGGCAGTCAAACACCCGATTAGATCATTTTATATTTTGGTTAATATAAGAATCCAGCGAAATTCTATCACATTTGTTCAATTTACGCCGCTCCTATTTCAGATAGCGTATTGGGCTAAGCGGCATCTCAAAGCGCAAGAAATGGCGAGTAAAATGCACTATTAAGCTTCTAGGGTTGGGCACATAGAGACCCGATTAGATCATTTTATATTATGGTTAATTTAAGAATTCAGCGAAATCCTATCACATTTGTTCATTTTACGTCGCTCCTATTTCAGATAGCGTATTGGGCTAAGCGGCATCTCAAAGCGCATGAAATGGCGAGTAAAATGCACTATTAAACTTCTAGGGCAGGGCGAACAGAGACCCGATTAGATCATTTTACATTAAGGTTAATATAAGTATTCAGGGAACTTCTATCACATTTGTTCAATTTACGTCGCTCCTATTTCATACAGCTTATTGGGCTAAGCGGCATCTCAAAGCGCATGAAATGACGAGTAAAATGCACTATTAAACTTCTAGGGTAGGGCAATCAGAGACCCGATTTGATCATTTTATATTTTGGTTAATTTAAGAATTCAGCAGAATTCTATCACATTTGTTCAATTTACGTCGTTCCTATTTCAGATAGCATACTGGGCTAGGCGGCATCTTAAAGCGCGTGGAATGGCGAGTAAAATGCACTATTAATCGTCTATGATAGGGCAATCAGAGACCCGATTAGATCATTTTATATTTTGGTTAATATAAGAATTCAGCGTAATTCTATCACATTTGTTCAATTTACGTCGCTCCTATATCAGATAGCATATTGGGCTAAGCGGCATCTCAAAGCGCATGAAATGGCGAGTAAAATGCACTATTAAACTTCTAGGGTAAGGCAAACAGAGACCCGATTAGATCATTTTATCTTACGGTTAATATAAGAATTCAGCGAAATTCTATCACATTTGTTCAATTTACGTCGCTCCTATTTCAGATAGCGTATTGGGCTAAGCGGCATCTCAAAGCGCATGAAATGACGAGAGAAATGCACTATTAAACTTCTTGGGTAGGGCAAACAGAGACCCGATTAGATCATTTTATATTATGGTTAATATAAGAATTCAGCGAAGTTCTATCACATTTGTTTAATTTACGTCGCTCCTATTTCAGATGGCGTATTGGGCTAAGCGGCATCTCCAAGCGCATGAAATGGCGAGTAAAATGCACTATTAAACTTCTAGGATAAGGCAAACAGAGACCCGATTAGATCATTTTATATTACGGTTAACATAAGAATTCAGCGTTATTCTGTGACATTTGTTCAACTTACGTAGCTCCTATTTCAGATAGCGTACTGGGCTAAGCGGCAACTTAAAGCGCGTGGAATGGCGAGTAAAATGCACTATTAAACTTCTATGATAGGGCAATCAGAGACCCGATTAGATCATTTCATATTTTGGTTAATATAAGAATTCAGCGTAATTCTATCACATTTGTTCAACATACGTCGCTCCTATTTCAGATAGTGTACTGGGGTAGGCGGCATCTTAAAGCGCGTGGAAGGGCGAGTAAAATGCACTACTAAACTTCTCTGGTAGGGCAATCAGAGTCCCGTTTAGATCATTTTATGTATTGTTTAATATAAGATTTCAGGGAAATTCTATCACATTTGTTCAATTTACGTCGCTCCTATTTCAGATAGCTTATTGGGCTAAGCGGCATCGCAAAGCGCATGAATTGACGAGTGAAATGCACTATTAAACTTCTAGGGTAGGGCAAACAGAGACCCGATTAGATCATTTTATATTTTGGTTAATATAAGAATCAGCGAAATTCTGTCACATTTGTTCAATATACGTCGCTCCAATTTCAGATAGCTATTGGGCTAAGCGGCATCGCAAAGCGCATGAATTGACGAGTGAAATGCACTATTAAACTTCTTGGCTAGGGCGAACAAAGACCCGATTAGATCATTTTACATTAAGGTTAATATAAGAATGCAGCGAAATTCTATCACATTTGTTCAATTTACATCGCTCCTATTTCAGATAGCGACTAGTGCTAAGTGGCATCTCAAAGCGCAAGAAATGGCGAGTAAAATGCACTATTAAACTTCTAGGGTAGGGCAAACAGAGACCCCATTAGATTATTTTATATTATGGTTAATTTAAGAATTCAGCGAAATTCTATCACATTTGTTCAATTTACGTCGCTCCTATTTCAGATAGCGTATTGGGCTAAGCGGCATCTCAAAGCGCATGAAATGGCGAGTAAAATGCACTATTAAACTTCTATGATAGGGCAATCAGAGACCCGATTAGTTCATTTTATATTTTGGTTAATATAAGAATCCAGCGAAATTCTATCACATTTGTTCAACTTACGTCGCTCCTATTTCAGATAGCGTATTGGGCTAGGCGGCATCTCAAAGCGCATGAAATGGCGAGTGAAATGCACTATTAGACTTCTATGGTAGGGCGAACAGAGACCCTATTAGATCATTTTACATTAATGTTAATACAAGGATTCACGGAAATTCTATCACATTTGTTCAATTTACGTCGCTCCTATTTCAGATAGCGTCCTAGGCTAAGCGGCATCTAAAAGCGCATGAAATGGCGAATAAAATGCACTATTAAACTTCTAGGCTAGGGCGAACAGAGACCCGATTAGATCATTTTATATTATGGTTAATATAAGATTTCAGGGAGATTCTATCACATTTGTTCAATTTACGTCGCTCCTATTTCAGATAGCTTATTGGGCTTAGCGGCATCTCAATCCGCATGAAATGACGAGTATAATGCACTATTAAACTTCTAGGATAAGGCAAACAGAGACCCGATTAGATCATTTTACATTAAGGTTAATATAAGAATTCAACGAAATTCTATCACATTTGTTCAATTTACGTCGCTTCTATTACAGATAGCTTGTTGGGCTTAGCGGCATCTCAAAGCGCATGAAATGACGAGTGAAATGCACTATTAAACTTCTAGGGTAGGGCAAACAGAGACCCGATTAGGTCATTTTATATTATGGTTAATTTAAGAATTCAGCAAAATTCTCTCACATTTGTTCAATTTACGTCGTTCCTATTTCAGATAGCGTCCTGGGCTAAGCGGCATCTAAAAGCGCATGAAATGGCGAGTATAATGCACTATTATACTTCTAGGATAAGGCAAACAGAGACCCGATTAGATCATTTTATATTACGGTTAATATAAGAATTCAACGAAATTCTATCACATTTGTAAAATTTACGTCGCTCCTATTACAGATAGCTTATTGGGCTTAGAGGCATCTCAAAGCGCGTGGAATGGCGAGTGAAATGCACTATTAAACTTCTAGGCTAGGGCAAACAGAGACCCGATTAGATCATTTTATATTATGGTTAATTTAAGAATTCAGCAAAATTCTATCACATTTGCTCAATTTACGTCGCTCCTATTTCAGATAGCGTACTGGGATAGGCGGCATCTTAAAGCGCGTGGAATGGCGAGTAAAATGCACTATTAAAATTCTATGATAGGGCAATCAGAGACCCGATTAGATCATTTTATATTATGGTTAATTTAAGAATTCAGCGAAATTCTATCACATTTGTTCAATTTACGTCGCTCCAATTTCAGATAGCGTATTGGGCTAAGCGGCATCTCAAAGCGCATGAAATGGCGAATAAAATGCACTATTAATCTTCTAGGATAAGGCAAACAGAGACCCGATTAGATCATTTTATATTACGGTTAATATAAGAATGCAGCGTGATTCTATCACATTTGTTCAATTTACGTCGCTCCTATTTCAGATAGCGTATTGGGCTAAGCGGCATCTCAAAGCGTGTGAATGGCGAGTAAAATGCACTATTAACCTTCTATGATAGGGCAATCAGAGACCAGATTAGATCATTTTATACTTTGGTTAATATAAGAATTCAGCGAAATTCTATCACATTTGTTCAATTTACGTCGCTCCTATTTCAGATAGCGTATTGGGCTAGGCGGCATCTCAAAGCGCATGAAATGACGAGTGAAATGCACTATTATACTTCTAGGGTAGGGCGAACAGAGACCCGATTAGATCATTTTACATTAAGGTTAATATAAGTATTCAGCGAGATTCTATCACACTTGTTCAATTTGCGTCGCTCCTATTTCAGACAGCGTACTGGGCTAGGCGGCATCTTAAAGCGCGTGGAATGGCGAGTAAAATGCACTATTAACCTTCTATGATAGGGCAATCAGAGACCCGATTAGATCATTTTATATTTTGATTAATATAAGATTTCAGGGAAATTCTATCACATTTGTTCAATTTACGTCGCTCCTACTTCAGATGGCGTATTGGACTAAGCGGGATCTCAAAGCGCACGAAATGGCGAGTTAAATGCACCATTAGACTTCTATGGTAGGGCGAACAGAGACCCTATTAGATAATTTTACATTAATGTTAATACAAGGATTCACGGAAATTCTATCACATTTGTTCAATTTACGTCGCTCCTATTTCAGATAGCGTCCTAGGCTAAGCGGCATCTAAAAGCGCATGAAATGGCGAATAAAATGCACTATTAAACTTCTAGGCTAGGGCGAACAGAGACCCGATTAGATCATTTTATATTATGGTTAATATAAGATTTCAGGGAGATTCTATCACATTTGTTCAATTTACGTCGCTCCTATTTCAGATAGCTTATTGGGCTTAGCGGCATCTCAATCCGCATGAAATGACGAGTATAATGCACTATTAAACTTCTAGGATAAGGCAAACAGAGACCCGATTAGATCATTTTACATTAAGGTTAATATAAGAATTCAACGAAATTCTATCACATTTGTTCAATTTACGTCGCTTCTATTACAGATAGCTTGTTGGGGTTAGCGGCATCTCAAAGCGCATGAAATGGCGAGGAAAATGCACTATTAAACTTCTAGGGTAGGGCAAACAGAGACCCCATTAGATCATTTTATATTATAGTGAATTTAAGAATTCAGCGAAATTCTCTCACATTTGTTCAAATAACGTCGATCCTATTTCAGATAGGGTATTGGGCTATGCGGCATCTCAAAGCGCATGAAATGGCGAGTAAAATGCACTATTAAACTTCTAGGATAAGGCAAACAGAGACCCGATCAGATCATTTTATATTTCGGTTAATATAAGAATTCAGCGTAATTCTACCACATTTGTTCAAGTTACGTCGCTCCTATTTCAGATAGCGTACTGGGCTAGGCGGCATCTTAAAGCGCGTGGAATGGCGAGTAAAATGCACTACTAAACTCCTATGATAGGGCAATCAGAGCCCCAATTAGGTCATTTTATATTTTGGTTAATATAAGAATTCAGCGAAATTCTATCACATTTGTTCAATTTACGTCGCTCCTATTTCAGATAGCTTATTGGGCTAAGCGGCATCTCAAAGCGCATGAAATGACGAGTGAAATGCACTATTAAACTTCTAGGGTAGGGCGAACAGGGACTCGATTAGATCAGTTTACATTAATGTTAATATGAGAATTCAGCGAAATTCTATCACATTTGTTCAATTTACGTCGCTCCTATTTCAGATAGCGTATTGGGCTAAGCGGCATCTCAAAGCGCATGAAATGGCGAGCAAAATCCACTATTAAACTTCTAGGGAATGCCAAACAGAGACCCGATTAGATCATTTTATATCATGGTTAATTTAAGAATTCAGCAAAATTCTATCACATTTGTTCAATTTACGTCGTTCCTATTTCAGATAGCGTACTGGGCTAGGCGGCATCTTAAAGCGCGTGGAATGGCGAGTAAAATGCACTATGAAACTACTATGATAGGGCAATAAGAGACCCGATTAGATCATTTTATATTTTGGTTAATATAAGGATTCAGCGAAATTCTATCACATTTGTTCAACTTACGCCACTCCTGCTTGAGATAGCGTACTGGACTAGGCGGCAACTTAAAGCGCGTGGAATGG
>CAKAJE020001441.1:0-58308 GCA_916610135.2 Macropis europaea | reverse complement strand
CATTTTACTCGCCATTTCATGCGCTTTGAGATGCCGCTTAGCCCAATACGCTATCTGAAATAGGAGCGACGTAAATTGAACAAATGTGATAGAATTACGCTGATTTCTTATATTAACCGTAATATAAAATGATCTAATCGGGTCTCCGTTTGCCTTATCCTAGAAGTTTAATAGTGCATTTTACTCGCCACTTCATGCGCTTTGAGATGCCGCTTAGCCCAGTACGCTATCTGAAATAGGAGCGATGTAAATTGAACAAATGTGATAGAATTTCGATGAATTCATTTATTAACCAAAATATAAAATGATCTAATCGGGTCTCTGATTACCCTACCCTAGAAGTTTAATAGTGCATTTTACTCGCCATTTCATGCGCTTTGAGATGCCGCTTAGCCCAATACGCTATCTGAAATAGGAGCGACGTAAATTGAACAAATGTGATAGAATTTCGCTGAATCCTTAAATTAACCATAATATAAAATGATCTAATGGGGTCTCTGTTTGCCCTACCCTAGAAGTTTAATAGTGAATTTTACTCGCCATTTCTTGCGCTTTGAGATGCCGCTTAGCCCAATACGCTATCTGAAATAGGAGCGACGTAAATTGAACAAATGTGATAGAATTTCGCTGAATTCTTATATTAACCAAAATATAAAAATGATATAATCGGGTCTCTGATTGCCCTACCCTAGAAGTTTAATAGTGCATTTTACTCGCCATTTCATGCGCTTTGAGATGCCGCTTTGCCCAATACGCTATCTGAAATAGGAGCGACGTAAATTGAACAAATGTGATAGAATTTCGCTGAATTCTTATATTAACCAAAATATAAAATGTTCTAATCGGGTCTCTGATTGCCCTACCCTAGAAGTTTAATAGTGCATTTTACTCGACATTTCATACGCTTTGAGATGCCGCTTATCCCAATGCGCTATCTGAAATAGGAGCGACGTAAATTGAACAAATGTGATAGAATTTCGCTGAATTCTTTTATTTACCATAATGTTAAATGATCTAATCGGGTCTCTGTTCGCCTAGCGTAGAAGCTTAATAGTGCATTTTATTCGTCATTTCATGCGCTTTGAGATGCCGCTTAGCCCAATACGCTATCTGAAATAGGAGCGACGCAAATTGAACAAATGCGATAGAATATCGCTGAATTCTTATATTAACCATAATATAAAATGATGTAATCGGGTCTCTGTTCGCCCAACCCAAGAAGTTTAATAGTGCATTTCTCTCGTCATTTCATGCGCTTTGAGATGCCGCTTAGCCCAATAGCTATCTGAAATAGGAGCGACGTAAAATGAACAAATGTGATAGGATTTCGCTGAATTCTTAAATTAACCATAATATAAAATGATCTAATCGGGTCTATATGTGCCCAACCCTAGAAGCTTAATAGTGCATTTTACTCGCCATTTCTTGCGCTTTGAGATGCCGCTTAGCCCAATACGCTATCTGAAATAGGAGCGACGTAAATTGAACAAATGTGATAGAATTTCGCTGAATTCTTATATTAACCAAAATATGAAATGATCTTATCGGGTCTCTGATTGCCCTACCCTACAAGTTTAATAGTGCATTTTACTCGCCCTTTCGTGCGCTGTGAGATGCCGCTTAGCCCAATACGCTATCTGAAATAGGAGCGACGTAAATTGAACAAATGTGATAGAATTTCCCTGAAATGTTATAGTAAACAAAATATAAAATGGTCTATTCGTAACTCTGATTGCCCTATCATAGAAGTTTAGAAGTGCATTTTACTCGCCCTTCCACGCGCTTTAAGATGCCGCCTAGCCCAGTACGCTATCTGAAATAGGAGCGACGTTAGTTAAACAAATGTGATAGAAATACGCTGAATTCTTATATTAACCGTAATATAAAATGACCTAATCGGGTCTCTGTTTGCCCTACCCTAGAAGTTTAATAGTGCATTTTACTCGCCATTTCTTGCGCTTTGAGATGCCGCTTAGCACAAGTCGCTATCTGAAATAGGAGCGATGTAAATTGAACAAATGTGATAGAATTTCGCTGAATTCTTATATTAACCTTAATGTAAAATGATCTAATCGGGTCTTTGTTCGCCCTACCCAAGAAGTTTAATAGTGCATTTCACTCGTCAGTTCATGCGCTTTGCGATGCCGCTTAGCCCAATAAGCTATCTGAAATTGGAGCGACGTATATTGAACAAACGTGATAGAATTTCGCTGAATTCTTATATTAACCAAAATATAAAATGATCTGATCGGGACTCTGATTGCCCTATCATAGAAGTTTAATAGTGCATTTTACTCGCCATTCCACGCGCTTTAAGATGCCGCCTAGCCCAGTACGCTATCTGAAATAGGAGCAACGTAAGTTGACCGAATGTGACAGAATTACGCTGATTTCTTATATTAACCGTAATATAAAATGATCTAATCGGGTCTCTGTTTGCCTTATCCTAGAAGTTTAATAGTGCATTTTACTCGCCATTTCATGCGCTTTGAGATGCCTCTTAGCCCAATACGCTATCTGAAATAGGAGCGACGTAAATTGAACAAATGTGATAGAATTTCTCTGAATTCTTATATTAACCAAAATATAAAATGATCTAATCCGGTCTCTGTTTGCCCTACCCTAGAAGTGTAATAGTGCATTTTACGAGCCATTTCTTGCACTTTGAGATGCCGCTTAGCCCAATACGCTATCTGAAATAGGAGCGACGTAAATTGAACAAATGTGATAGAATTTCGATGAATTCTTATTTTAACCTTAATGTAAAATGATCTAATCGGGTCTTTGTTCGCCCTACCCTAGAAGTTTAACAGTGAATTTCACTCGTCTTTCATGCGCTCTGAGCTGCCGCTTAGCCCAATAAGCTATCTGAAATAGGAGCGACGTAAATTGAACAAATGTGATAGAACTTCGCTGAATTCTTATATTAACCGTAATATAAAATGATCTAATCCGGTCTCTGTTTGCCCTACCCTAGAAGTGTAATAGTGCATTTTACGAGCCATTTCTTGCACTTTGAGATGCCGCTTAGCCCAATACGCTATCTGAAATAGGAGCTACGTAACTTGAACAAATGTGACAGAATTACGCTGAATTCTTATATTAACCGTAATATAAATTGATCTAATCGGGTCTCTGTTTGCCTTATCCGAGAAGTTTAATAGTGCATTTTACTCGCCATTCCACGCGCTTTAAGATGCCGCCTATCCGAGTACGCTTTCTGAAATAGGAGCGACGTAAGTTGAACAAATGTGATAGAATAACGCTGAATTCTTATATTAACCGTAATATAAAATGGTCTAATCGGGTCTCCGTTTGCCTTATCCTAGAAGTGTAATAGTGCATTTTACTCGCCATTCCACGCGCTTTAAGATACCGCGTAGCCCAGTACGCTATCTGAAATAGGAGCGACGTAAATTGAACAAATGTGATAGAATTTTGCTGAATTCTTTTATTTACCATAATGTTAAATGATCTAATCGGGTCTCTGATTGCCCTACCCTAGAAGTTTAATAGTGCATTTTACTCGTCATTTCATGCGCTTTGAGATGCCGCTTAGCCCAATTAGCTGTCTGAAATAGGAGCGACGTAAATTGAACAAATGTGATAGAAGTTCCCTGAATACTTACATTAACCTTAATGTAAAATGATCTAATCGGGTCTCTGTTCGCCCTGCACTAGAAGTTTAATAGTGCATTTTACTCGCCATTTCATGCGCTTTGAGATGCCGCTTAGCCCAATACGCTATCGGAAATAGGAGCGACGTAAAATGAACAAATGTGATAGGATTCCGCTGAATTCTTAAATTAACCATAATATAAAATGATCTAATCGGGTCTCCATGTGCCCAACCCTAGAAGCTTAATAGTGCATTTTACTCGCCCTTTCGTGCGCCGTGAGATGCCGCTTAGCCCAATACGCTATCTGAAATAGGAGCGACGTAAATTGAACAAATGTGATAGAATTTCGCTGAATTCTTAAATTAACCATAATGTTAAATGATCTAATCGGGTCTCTGTTCGCCCTAGCGTATAAGCTTAATAGTGCATTTTATTCGTCATTTCATGCGCTTTGAGATGCCGCTTAGCCCAATAGCTATCTGAAATAGGAGCGATGTAAATTGAACAAATGTGATAGAATTTCCCTGAAATCTTATATTAACCGTAATATAAAATGATCTAACCGGGTCTCTGTTTGCATTACCCGAGAAGTTTAATAGTGCATTTTACTCGCCATTCCACGCGCTTTAAGATGCCGCCTATCCGAGTACGCTTTCTGAAATAGGAGCGACGTAAGTTGAACAAATGTGATAGAATAACGCTGAATTCTTATATTAACCGTAATATAAAATGGTCTAATCGGGTCTCCGTTTGCCTTATCCTAGAAGTTTAATAGTGCATTTTACTCGCCATTCCACGCGCTTTAAGATGCCGCGTCGCCCAGTACGGTATCTGAAATAGGAGCGACGTAAAATGAACAAAAGTGATAGGATTTCGCTGAATTCTTAAATTAACCATAATATAAAATGATCTAATCGGGTCTCTATGTGCCCAGCCCTAGAAGCTTAATAGTGCATTTTACTCGCCATTTCTTGCGCTTTGAGATGCCGCTTAGCCCAATACGCTATCTGAAATAGGAGCGACGTAAATTGAACAAATGTGATAGAATTTCCCTGAAATGTTATAGTAAACAAAATATAAAATGATCTATTCGGAACTCTGATTGCCCTATCATAGAAGTATAGTAGTGCATTTTACTCGCCGTTCCACGCGCTTTAAGATGCCGCCTAGCGCAGTACGCTATCTGAAATAGGAGCGACGTTAGTTGAACGAATGTGATAGAATTACGCTGAATTCTTATATTAACCGTAATATAAAATGATCTATTCGGGTCTCTGTTCGCCCTACCCTAGAAGTTTAATAGTGCATTTCACTCGCCATTCCATGCGCTTTGAGATGCCGCTTAGCCCAATACGCTATCTGAAATAGGAGCGACGTAAATTGAACAAATGTGATAGAATTTCGCTGGATTCTTATATTAACCAAAATATAAAATGATCTAATCGGGTGTCTGATTGCCCTACCCTAGAAGTTTAATAGTGCATTTTACTCGCCATTCCACGCGCTTTAGGATGCCGCCTATCAGAGTACGCTATCTGAAATAGGAGCGACGTAAGTTGAACAAATGTGATAGAATAACGCTGAATTCTTATATTAACCGTAATATAGAATGGTCTAATCGGGTCTCCGTTTGCCTTATCCTAGAAGTTTAATAGTGCATTTTACTCGCCATTTCATGCGCATTGAGATGCCGCTTAGCCCAATACGCTATCTGAAATAGGAGCGACGTAAATTGAACAAATGTGATAGAATTTCCCTGAAATCTTATATTAAACAATACATAAAATGATCTAAACGGGACTCTGAATGCCCTACCATAGAAGTTTAGTAGTGCATTTTACTCGCCCTTCCACGCGCTTTAAGATGCCGCCTAGCCCAGTATGCTGTCTGAAATAGGAGCGACGTAAATTGAACAAATGTGATAGAAGTTCCCTGAATACTTATATTAACCTTAATATAAAATGATCTAATCGGGTCTCTGTTCGCCCTGCCCTAGAAGTTTAATAGTGCATTTTACTCGCCATTTCTTGCGCTTTGAGATGCCGCTTAGCCCAATACGCTATCTGAAATAGGAGCGACGAAAATTGAACAAATGTGATAGGATTTCGCTGAATTCTTATATTAACCAAAATATAAAATGATCTAACCGGGTCTCTGATTGCCCTACCCTAGAAGTTTAATAGTGCATTTTACTCGCCCTTTCGTGCGCTTTGAGATGCCGCTTAGCCTAATACGCTATCTGAAATAGGAGCGACGTAAATTGAACAAATGTGATAGAATTTCGCTGGATTCTTATATTAACCAAAATATAAAATGATATAATCGGGTCTCTGATTGCCCTATCATAGAAGTTTAATAGTGCATTTTACTCGCCATTCCACGCGCTTTAAGTTGCCGCCTAGCCCAGTATGCTATCTGATATAGGAGCGACGTAAATTGAACAAATGCGATAGAATTACGCTGAATTCTTATATTAACCAAAATATAAAATGATCTAATCGGATCTCTGATTGCCCTATCATAGAAGATTAATAGTGCATTTTACTCGCCATTCCATGCGCTTTAAGATGCCGCCTAGCCCAGTATGCTATCTGAAATAGGAGCGACGTAAATTGAACAAATGTGATAGAATTTCGCTGAATTCTTATATTAACCAAAATATAAAATGATCTAATCGGGTCTCTGATTGCCCTACCCTAGAAGTTTAATAGTGTATTTTACTCCCCATTTCATGCGCTTTGAGATGCCGCTTAGCCCAATACGCTATCTGAAATAGGAGCGACGTAAATTAAACAAATGTGATAGAATTTCGCTGAATTCTTATATTAATCAAAATATAAAATGATCTAACCGGGTCTCTGATTGCCCAATCATAGAAGTTTAATAGTACATTTTACTCGCCACTCCACGCGCTTTAAGATGCCGCCTATCCGAGTACGCTATCTGAAATAGGAGGGACGTAAATTGAACAAATGTGTTAGAATTTTGCTGAATTCATAAATTAACCATAATATAAAATGATATAATCGGGTCTCTGATTGCCCTACCCTAGAAGTTTAGTAGTGCATTTTTCTCGCCATTTCATGCGCCTTGAGATGCCGCTTATCCCAATACGCTATCTGAAATAGGAGCGACGTAAATTGAACAAATGTGATAGAATTTCGCTGAATTCTTATATTAACCAAAATATAAAATGATCTAAGCGGGTCTCTGATTGCCCTATCATAGAAGCTTAATAGTGCATTTTACGCGCCATTCCACGCGCTTTAAGTTGCCGCCTAGCCCAGTATGCTATCTGAAATAGGAGCTACGTAAGTTGAACAAATGTCACAGAATTACGCTGAATTCTTATATTAACCGTAATATAAAATGATCTAATCGGGTCTCTGTTTGCCTTATCCTAGAAGTTTAATAGTGCATTTTACTCGCCATTTCTTGAGCTTTGAGATGCCGCTTAGCCCAATACGCTATCTGAAATAGGAGCGACGAAAATTGAACAAATGTGATAGGATTTCGCTGAATTCTTATATTAACCAAAATATAAAATGACCTAATCGGGTCTCTGTTTGCCCTACCCTAGAAGTTTAATAGAGCATTTGACTCGCCATCTCATACGCTTTGAGATGCCGCCTAGCCCAGTACGCTATCTGAAATAGGAGCGACGTAAATTGAACAAATGTGATAGAATTTCGCTGAATTCTTTTATTTACCATAATGTTAAATGATCTAATCGGGTCTCTGTTCGCCCTAGCGTACAAGCTTAATAGTGCATTTTATTCGTCATTTCATGCGCTTTGAGATGCCGCTTAGCCCAATAGCTATCTGAAATAGGAGCGACGTAAATTGAACAAATGTGATAGAATTTCCCAGAAATCTTATATTAACCGTAATATAAAATGATCTAATCGGGTCTCTGTTTGCATTACCCGAGAAGTTTAATAGTGCATTTTACTCGCCATTCCACGCGCTTTAAGATGCCGCCTATCCGAGTACGCTTTCTGAAATAGGAGCGACGTAAGTTGAACAAATGTGATAGAATAACGCTGAATTCTTATATTAACCGTAATATAAAATGGTCTAATCGGGTCTCCGTTTGCCTTATCCTAGAAGTTTAATAGTGCATTTTACTCGCCATTTCATGCGCATTGAGATGCCGCTTAGCCCAATACGCTATTTGAATTAGGAGCGATGTAAAATGGAAAAATGTGATAGAATTTCCCTGAAATCTTATATTAAACAATACATAAAATGATCTAAACGGGACTCTGAATGCCCTACCATAGAAGTTTAGTAGTGCATTTTACTCGCCCTTCCACGCGCTTTAAGATGCCGCCTAGCCCAGTATGCTGTCTGAAATAGGAGCGACGTAAATTGAACAAATGTGATAGAAGTTCCCTGAATACTTATATTAACCTTAATGTAAAATGATCTAATCGGGTCTCTGTGCGCCCTGCCCTAGAAGTTTAATAGTGCATTTTACTCGCCATTTCTTGCGCTTTGAGATGCCGCTTAGCCCAATACGCTATCTGAAATAGGAGCGACGAAAATTGAACAAATGTGATAGGATTTCGCTGAATTCTTATATTAACCAAAATATAAAATGATCTAACCGGGTCTCTGATTGCCCTACCCTAGAAGTTTAATAGTGCATTTTACTCGCCCTTTCGTGCGCTTTGAGATGCCGCTTAGCCTAATACGCTATCTGAAATAGGAGCGACGTAAATTGAACAAATGTGATAGAACTTCGCTGAATTCTTATATTAACCGTAATATAAAATGATCTGATCGGGTCTCCGTTTGCCTTATGCTAGAAGTTAAATAGTGCACTTTACTCGCCATTCCACGCGCTTTAAGTTGCCGCCTAGCCCAGTACGCTATCTGAAATAGGAGCTACGTAAGTTGAACAAATGTCACAGAATTACGCTGAATTCTTATATTAACCGTAATATAAAATGATCTAATGGGGTCTCTGTTTGCCCTACACTAGAAGTGTAATAGTGCATTTTACTCGCCATTTCTTGCGCTTTGAGATGCCGCTTAGCACAAGTCGCTATCTGAAATAGGAGCGATGTAAATTGAACAAATGTGATAGAATTACGCTGCATTCTTATATTAACCAAAATATAAAATGATCTAATGGGGTCTCTGATTGCCCTACCCCAGAAGTTTAATAGTGCATTTTACTCGCCATTTCATGCGCTTTGAGATGCCGCTTAGCCCAATAAGCTATCTGAAATAGGAGCGCCGTAAATTGAACAAACGTGATAGAATTTCGCTGAATTCTTATATTAACCGTAATATAAAATGTTCTTATCGGGTCTCTGATTGCCCCACCCTAGAAGTTTAATAGTGCATTTTACTCGCCCTTTCGTGCGCTTTGAGATGCCGCTTAGCCCAATACGCTATCTGAAATAGGAGCGACGTAAATTGAACAAATGTGATAGAATTTCCCTGAAATCTTATATTAAACAATACATAAAATGATCTAATCGGGTCTCTGTTTGCATTACCCTCGAAGTGTAATAGTGCATTTTACTCGCCTTTCCACGCGCTTTAAGATGCCGCCTATCCGAGTACGCTATCTGAAATAGGAGCGACGTAAGTTGAACAAATGTGATAGAATAACGCTGAATTCTTATATTAACCGTAATATAAAATGGTCTAATCGGATCTCCGTTTGCCTTATCCTAGAAGTTTATTAGTGCATTTTACTCGTCATTCCATGCGCTTTGAGATGCCGCTTAGCCCAATACGCTATCTGAAATAGGAGCGACGTAAATTGAACAAATGTGATAGAATTTCGCTGAATTCTTATATTAACCTTAATGTAAAATGATCTAATCGGGTCTTTGTTCGCCCCTACCCAACAAGAAGTATAATAGTGCATTTCACTCGTCAATTCATGCGCTTTGCGATGCCGCTTAGCCCAATAAGCTATCTGAAATTGGAGCGACGTAAATTGAACAAATGTGACAGAATTTCGCTGAATTCTTATATTAACCAAAATATAAAATGATCTAATCGGGTCTCTGATTGCCCTATCATAGAAGTTTAATAGTGCATTTTACTCGCCATTCCACGCGCTTTAAGATGCCGCCTAGCCCAGTACGCTATCTGAAATAGGAGCTACGTAAGTTGAACGAATGTGACAGAATTACGCTGATTTCTTATATTAACCGTAATATAAAATGATCTAATCGGGTCTCTGTTTGCCTTATCCTAGAAGTTTAATAGTGCATTTTACTCGCCATTTCATGCGCTTTGAGATGCCTCTTAGCCCAATACGCTATCTGAAATAGGAGCGACGTAAATTGAACAAATGTGATAGAACTTCGCTGAATTCTTATATTAACCGTAATATAAAATGATCTGATCGGGTCTCCGTTTGCCTTATGCTAGAAGTTTAATAGTGCATTTTACTCGCCATTCCACGCGCTTTAAGTTGCCGCCTAGCCCAGTACGCTATCTGAAATAGGAGCTACGTAAGTTGAACAAATGTCACAGAATTACGCTTGAATTCTTATATTAACCGTAATATAAAATGATCTAATGGGGTCTCTGTTTGCCCTACCCTAGAAGTGTAATAGTGCATTTTACTCGCCATTTCTTGCGCTTTGAGATGCCGCTTAGCACAAGTCGCTATCTGAAATAGGAGCGATGTAAATTGAACAAATGTGATAGAATTACGCTGCATTCTTATATTAACCAAAATATAAAATGATCTAATGGGGTCTCTGATTGCCCTACCCCAGAAGTTTAATAGTGCATTTTACTCGCCATTTCATGCGCTTTGAGATGCCGCTTAGCCCAATAAGCTATATGAAATAGGAGCGACGTAAATTGAACAAACATGATAGAATATCGCTGAATTCTTATATTAACCGTAATATAAAATGTTCTTATCGGGTCTCTGATTGCCCCACCCTAGAAGTTTAATAGTGCATTTTACTCGCCCTTTCGTGCGCTTTGAGATGCCGCTTAGCCCAATACGCTATCTGAAATAGGAGCGACGTAAATTGAACAAATGTGATAGAATTTCGCTGGATTCTTATATTAACCAAAATATAAAATGAACTAATCGGGTCTCTGATTGCCCTATCATATAAGTTTAATAGTGCATTTTACTCGCCATTCCACGCGGTTTAAGTTGCCGCCTAGCCCAGTACGCTATCTGAAATAGGAGCTACGTAACTTGAACAAATGTGACAGAATTACGCTGAATTCTTATATTAACCGTAATATAAAATGATCTAATCGGGTCTCTGTTTGCCTTATCCTAGAAGTTTAATAGTGCATTTTACTCGCCATTTCATGCGCTTTGAGATGCCGCTTAGCCCAATAAGCTATCTGCAATAGGAGCGATGTAACTTGAACAAATGTGATAGAATTTCGCTGAATTCTTAAATTAACCATAATATGAAATGACCTAATCGGGTCTCTGTTTGCCCTACCCTAGAAGTTTAATAGAGCATTTTACTCGTCATTTCATGCGCTTTGAGATGCCGCCTAGCCCAGTACGCTATCTGAAATAGGAGCGACGTAAATTGAACAAATGTGATAGAATTTCGCTGAATTCTTTTATTTACCATAATGTTAAATGATCTAATCGGGTCTCTGTTCGCCCTAGCGTAGAAGCTTAATAGTGCATTTTATTCGTCATTTCATGCGCTTTGAGATGCCGCTTAGCCCAATACGCTATCTGAAATAGGAGCGACGCAAATTGAACAAATGCGATAGAATATCGCTGAATTCTTATATTAACCATAATATAAAATGATGTAATCGGGTCTCTGTTCGCCCTACCCAAGAAGTTTAATAGTGCATTTTACTCGCCATTTCATGCGCATGGAGATGCCGCTTAGCCCAATACGCTATTTGAAATAGGAGCGATGTAAATTGAACAAATGTGATAGAATTTCGCTGAATCCTTAAATTAACCATAATATGAAATGACCTAATCGGGTCTCTGTTCGCCCTACCCAAGAAGTTTAATAGTGCATTTCTCTCGTCATTTCATACGCTTTGAGATGCCGCTTAGCCCAATACGCTATCTGAAATAGGAGCGACGTAAATTGAACAAATGTGATAGAATTTCCCTGAAATCTTATATTAAACAATACATAAAATGATCTAAACGGGACTCTGATTGCCCTACCATAGAAGTTTAGTAGTGCATTTTACTCGCCTTTCCACGCGCTTTAAGATGCCGCCTAGCCCAGTACGCTATCTGGAATAGGAGCTACGTATGTTGAACAAATGTGATAGAATTACGCTGATTTCTTATATTAACCGTAATATAAAATGATCTAATTGGGTCTCTGTTTGCCTTACCCTAGAAGTTTAATAGTGCATTTTACTCGCCATTTCATGCGCTTTGAGATGCCGCTTAGCCCAATACGCTATCTGAAATAGGAGCGACGTAAATTGAACAAATGTGATAGAATTACGCTGAATCCTTATATTAACCAAAATATAAAATGATCTAATCGGGTCTCTGATTGCCCTATTATAGAAGTTTAATAGTGCATTTTACTCGCCATTCCACGCGCTTTAAGATGCCGCCTAGCCCAATACGCTATCTGAAATAGGAGCGACGTAAAATGAACAAATGTGATAGGATTTCGCTGAATTCTTAAATTAACCATAATATAAAATGATCTAATCGGGTCTATATATGCCCAACCCTAGAAGCTTAATAGTGCATTTTACTCGCCATTTCTTGCGCTTTGAGATGCCGCTTAGCCCAATACGCTATCTGAAATAGGAGCGACGTAAATTGAACAAATGTGATAGAATTTCCCTGAAATCTTATATTAAACAATACATAAAATGATCTAATCGGGTCTCTGTTTGCATTACCCTCGAAGTTTAATAGTGCATTTTACTCGCCTTTCCACGCGCTTTAAGATGCCGCCTATCCGAGTACGCTATCTGAAATAGGAGCGACGTAAGTTGCACAAATGTGATAGAATAACGCTGAATTCTTATATTAACCGTAATATAAAATGGTCTAATCGGATCTCCGTTTGCCTTATCCTAGAAGTTTATTAGTGCATTTTACTCGTCATTCCATGCGCTTTGAGATGCCGCTTAGCCCAATACGCTATCTGAAATAGGAGCGATGTAAATTGAACAAATGTGATAGAATTTTGCTGAATTCTTAAATTAACCATAATATAAAATGATGTAATCGGGTCTCTGTTCGCCCTACCCAAGAAGTTTAGTAGTGCATTTCTCTCGTCATTTCATGCGCTTTGAGATGCCGCTTAGCCCAATAGCTATCTGAAATAGGAGCGACGTAAATTGAACAAATGTGATAGAATTTCCCTGAAATCTTATATTAAAGAAAATATAAAATGTTCTAAACGGGACTCTGATTGCCCTATCATAGACGTTTAGTAGTGCATTTTACTCGCCCTTCCACGCGCTTTAAGATGCCGCCTAGCCCAGTACACTATCTGAAATAGGAGCGACGTAAATTGAAAAAATGTGATAGAATTTCGCTGAATCCTTATATTAACCAAAATATAAAATGATCTAATGGGGTCTCTGTTTGCCCTGCCCTAGAAGTTTAATAGTGCATTTTACTCGCCATTTCTTGCGCTTTGAGATGCCGCTTATCCCAATACGCTGTCTGAAATAGGAGCGACGTAAAATGAACAAATGTGATAGGATTGCGCTGAATTCTTAAATTAACCATAATATAAAATGATCTCATCGGGTCTATATGTGCCCAACCCTAGAAGCTTAATAGTGCATTCTACTCGCCATTTCTTGCGCTTTGAGATGCCGCTTAGCCCAATACGCTATCTGAAATAGGAGCGACGTAAATTGAAGAAATGTGATAGAATTTCCCTGAAATGTTATAGTAAACAAAATATAAAATGATCTATTCGGAACTCTGATTGCCCTATCATTGAAGTTTAGAAGTGCATTTTACTCGCCCTTCCACGCGCTTTAAGATGCCGCCTAGCCCAGTACACTATCTGAAATAGGAGCGACGTTAGTTGAACAAATGTGATAGAATTACGCTGAATTCTTATATTAACCGTAATATAAAATGATCTAATCGGGTCTCTGTTCGCCCTGCCCTAGAAGTTTAATAGTGCATTTTACTCGCCATTTCATGCGCTTTGAGATGCCGCTTAGCCCAATACGCTATCTGAAATAGGAGCGACGTAAAATGAACAAATGTGATAAGATTTCACTGAATTCTTAAATTAACCATAATATAAAATGATCTAATCGGGTCTCTATGTGCCTTACCCTAGAAGCTTAATAGTGCATTTTACTCGCCATTTCATGCGCTTTGAGATGCCGCTTAGCCCAATACGCTATCTGAAATAGGAGCGACGTAAATTGAACAAATGTGATAGAATTTCGCTGAATCCTTATATTAACCAAAATATAAAATGATCTAATGGGGTCTCTGTTTGCCCTACCCTAGAAGTTTAATAGTGCATTTTACTCGCCATTTCTTGCGCTTTGAGATGCCGCTTATCCCAATACGCTGTCTGAAATAGGAGCGACGTAAAATGAACAAATGTGATAGGATTTCGCTGAATTCTTAAATTAACCATAATATAAAATGATCTCATCGGGTCTATATGTGCCCAACCCTAGAAGCTTAATAGTGCATTCTACTCGCCATTTCTTGCGCTTTGAGATGCCGCTTAGCCCAATACGCTATCTGAAATAGGAGCGATGTAAATTGAACAAATGTGATAGAATTTTGCGGAATTCTTAAATTAACCATAATATAAAATGATGTAATCGGGTCTCTGTTCGCCCTACCCTACAAGTTTAATAGTACATTTCTCTCGTCATTTCATGCGCTTTGAGATGCCGCTTAGCCCAATAGCTATCTGAAATAGGAGCGACGTAAATTGAACAATTGTGATAGAATTTCGCTGAATTCTTATCTTAACCTTCATGTAAAGTGATCTAATCGGGTCTCTGATTGCCCTACCCTAGAAGTTTAACAGTGCATTTTACTCGCCCTTTCGTGCGCTTTGAGATGCCGCTTAGCCCAATTCGCTATCAGAAATAGGAGCGAGGTAAATTGAACAAATGTGATAGAATTTCGCTGAATTCTTATATTAACCGTAATATAAAATGATCTAATCGGGTCTCTGTTTGTCTTACCCTAGAAGTTTAATAGTGCATTTTACTCGCCATTTCATGCGCTTTGAGATGCCGCTTAGCCCAATATGCTATCTGATATAGCAGCAACGTAAATTGAACAAATGTGATAGAATTACGCTGAATTCTTATATTAACCAAAATATAAAATGATCTAATCGGGTCTCTGATTGCCCTATCATAGAAGATTAATAGTGCACTTTACTCGCCATTCCACGCGCTTCAAGATGCCGCCTAGCCCAGTATGCTATCTGAAATAGGAACGACGTAAATTGAACAAATGTGATAGAATTTTGCTGAATTCTTAAATTAACCATAATATAAAATGATCTAATCGGGTCTCTATGTGCCCAACCCTAGAAGCTTAATAGTGCATTTTACTCGCCATTTCCTGCGCTTTGAGATGCCGCTCAGCCCAATACGGTATCTGCAATAGGATCGACGTAAATTGAACAAATGAGATAGAATTTCGCTGAATTCTTAAATTAACCATAATATAAAGTGATCTAAACTGGTCTCTGTTTGCCCCACCCTAGAAGTTTAATAGTGCATTTTACTCGCCATTTCTTGCGCTTTGAGATGCCGCTTAGCCCAATACGCTATCTGAAATAGGAGCAACGTAAATTGAACAAATGTGATAGAATTTCGCTGAATTCTTATATTAACCTTAATGTAAAATGATCTAATCGGGTCTTTGTTCGCCCTACCCAAGAAGTTTAATAGTGCATTTCACTCGTCATTTCATGCGCTTTTAGTTGCCGCTTAGCCCAATAAGCTATCTGAAATAGGAGCGACGTAAATTGAACAAATGTGATAGAACTTCGCTGAATTCTTATATTAACCGTAATATAAAATGTTCTTATCGGGTCTCTGATTGCCCCACCCTAGAAGTTTAATAGTGCATTTTACTCGCCCTTTCGTGCGCTTTGAGATGCCGCTTAGCCCAATACGCTATCTGAAATAGGAGCGACGTAAATTGAACAAATGTGATAGAATTTCGCTGGATTCTTATATTAACCAAAATATAAAATGAACTATTCGGGTCTCTGTTTGCCTTATCCTAGAAGTTTAATAGTGCATTTTACTCGCCATTTCATACGCTTTGAGATGCCGCTTAGCCCAATAAGCTATCTGAAATAGGAGCGATGTAACTTGAACAAATGTGATAGAATTTCGCTGGATTCTTAAATTAACCATAATATGAAATGACCTAATCGGGTCTCTGTTTGCCCTACCCTAGAAGTTTAATAGAGCATTTTACTCGTCATTTCATGCTCTTTGAGATGCCGCCTAGCCCAGTACGCTATCTGAAATAGGAGCGACGTAAATTGAACAAATGTGATAGAATCTCCCTGAAATCTTATATTAACCGTAATATAAAATGATCTAATCGGGTCTCTGTTTGCATTACCCTAGAAGTTTAATAGTGCATTTTACTCGCCATTCCACGCGCTTTAGAATGCCGCCTATCAGAGTACGCTATCTGAAATAGGAGCGACGTCAGTTGAACAAATGTGATAGAATTTCGCTGAATTCTTATTTTAACCTTAATGTAAAATGATCTAATCGGGTCTTTGTTCGCCCTACCCTAGAAGTTTAATAGTGCATTTCACTCGTCATTTCATGCGCTTTGAGTTGCCGCTTAGCCCAATAAGCTATCTGAAATAGGAGCGACGTAAATTGAACAAATGTGATAGAACTTCGCTGAATTCTTATATTAACCGTAATATAAAATGATCTTATCGGGTCTCTGATTGCCCCACCCTAGAAGTTCAATAGTGCATGTTACTCGCCCTTTCGTGCGCTTTGAGATGCCGCTTAGCCCAATAGCTATCTGAAATAGGAGCGACGTAAATTGAACAAATGTGATAGAATTTCCCTGAAATCTTATATTAACCGTAATATAAAATGATCTAATCGGGTCTCTGTTTGCATTACCCTAGAAGTTTAATAGCGCATTTTACTCGCCATTCCACGCGCTTTAGGATGCCGCCTATCAGAGTACGCTATCTGAAATAGGAGCGACGTCAGTTGAACAAATGTGATAGAATAACGCTGAATTCTTATATTAACCGTAATATAAAATGGTCTAATCGGGTCTCCGTTTGCCTTATCCTAGAAGTTTAATAGTGCATTTTACTCGCCATTTCATGCGCATTGAGATGCCGCTTAGCCCAATACGCTATTTGAAATAGTAGCGATGTAAATGGAACAAATGTGATAGAATTTCGCTGAATTCTGTAATTAACCATAATATGAAATGACCTAATCGGGTCTCTGTTCGCCCTACCCAAGAAGTTTAACAGTGCATTTTAGTCGCCATTCCACGCGCTTTAAGTTGCCGCCTAGCCCAGCACGCTATCTGAAATAGGAGCTACGTAAGTTGAACAAATGTCACAGAATTACGCTGAATTCTTATATTAACCGTAATATAAAATGATCTAATCGGGTCTCTGTTTGCCTTATACTAGAAGTTTAATAGTGCATTTTACTCGCCATTTCATGCGCTTTGAGGTGCCTCTTAGCCCAATACGCTATCTGAAATAGGAGCGACGTAAATTGAACAAATGTGATAGAATTTCGCTGAATTCTTTTATTTACCATAATGTTAAATGATCTAATCGGGTCTCTGTTCGCCCTAGCGTAGAAGCTTAATAGTGCATTTTATTCGTCATTTCATGCGCTTTGAGATGCCGCTTAGCCCAATACGCTATCTGAAATAGGAGCGACGCAAATTGAACAAATGCGATAGAACATCGCTGAATTCTTATATTAACCATAATATGAAATGATGTAATCGGGTCTCTCTTCGCCCTACCCAAGAAGTTTAATAGTGCATTTCTCTCGTCATGTCATGCGCTTTGAGATGCCGCTTAGCCCAATAGCTATCTGGAATAGGAGCGACGTAAATTGAACAAATGTGATAGAATTTCCCTGAAATCTTATATTAACCGTAATATAAAATGATCTAATCGGGTCTCTGTTTGCATTACCCTCGAAGTTTAATAGTGCATTTTACTCGCCTTCCCACGCGCTTTAAGATGCCGCCTATCCGAGTACGCTATCTGAAATAGGAGCGACGTAAGTTGAACAAATGTGATAGAATAACGCTGAATTCTTATATTAACCGTAATATAAAATGATCTAATTGGGTCTCTGTTTGCCTTATCCTAGAAGTTCAATAGTGCATTTCACTCGTCATTCAATGCGCTTTGAGATGCCGCTTAGCCCAGTATGCTATCTGAAATAGGAACGACGTAAATTGAACAAATGTAATAGAATTTTGCTGAATTCTTAAATTAACCATAATATAAAATCATCTAATCGGGTCTCTGATTGCCTTACCCTAGAAGTTTAATAGTGCATTTTACTCGCCATTTCATGCGCTTTGAGATGGCGCTTAGACCAATACGCTATCTGAAATAGGAGCGACGTAAATTGAACAAATGTGATAGAATTTGCCTGAATTCTTATATTAACCTTAATGTAAAATGATCTAATCGGGTCTTTGCTCGCCCAACCCTAGAAGTTTAATAGTGCATTTTACTCGCCATTTCATGCGCTTTGAGATGCCGCTTAGCCCAATACGCTATCTGAAATAGGAGCGACGTAAATTGAACGAATGTGACAGAATTTCGCTGAATTCTTATATTAACCAAAATATAAAATGATCTAATCGGGTCTCTGATAGCCCTATCATAGAAGTTTAATAGTGCATTTTACTCGCCATTCCACGCGCTTTAAGATGCCGCCTAGCCCAGTATGCTATCTGAAATAGGAGCGATGTAAGTTGAACAAATGTGATAGAATTACGCTGAATTCTTATATTAACCGTAATATAAAATGATCTAATCGGGTCTCCGTTTGCCTTATCCTAGAAGTTTAATAGTGCATTTTACTCGCCATTTCATGCGCATTGAGATGCCGCTTAGCCCAATACGCTATCTGAAATAGGAGCGACATAAATTGAACAAATGTGATAGAGTTTCGCTGAATTCATAAATTAACCATAATATAAAATGATCTTATCGGGTCTCTGTTTGCCCTACCCTAGAAGTTTAATAGTGCATTTTACTCGCCATTTCTTGCGCTTTGAGATGCCGCTTAGCCCAATACGCTATCTGAAATATCAGCGACGTAAATTGAACAAATGTGATAGAATTACGCTGAATTCTTATATTAACCGTAATATAAAATGATCTGATCGGGTCTCTGTTTGCCTTATCCTAGAAGTTCAATAGTGCATTTCACTCGTCATTCAATGCGCTTTGAGATGCCGCTTAGCCCAATAAGCTATCTGAAATAGGAGCGACGTAAATTGAACAAATGTGATAGAATTTCGCTGAATTGATAAATTAACCATAATATAAAATGATTTAATCGAGTCTCTGTTTGCCCTACCCTAGAAGTTTAATAGTGCATTTTACTCGCCATTCCGCGCGCTTTAAGATGCCGCTTAGCCCAATACGCTATCTGAAATAGGAGCGACGTAAATTGAACAAATGTGATAGAATTTTTCTGAATTCTTAAATAAACCATAATATGAAATGATCTAATCGGGTCTCTGTTTGCCCTACCCTAGAAGTTTAACAGTGCATTTTAGTCGCCATTTCATGCGCTTTGAAATGCCGCTTAGCCCAATACGCTATCTGAAATAGTAGCGACGTAAATTGAACAAACGTGATAGAATTTCGCTGAATTCTTTTATTAACCATAATGTTAAATGATCTAATCGGGTCTCTCTTCGCCCTAGCGTAGAAGCTTAATAGTGCATTTTACACGCCATTTCATGCGCTTTGAGATGCCGCTTAGCCCAATACGCTATCTGAAATAGGAGCGACGTAAATTGAACAAATGCGATAGAATTTCGCTGAATTCTTATATTAACCAAAATATAAAATGATCTAATCGGGTCTCTGATTGCCCTATCATAGAAGTTTAATAGTGCACTTTACTCGCCATTCCACGCGCTTTAAGTTGCCGCCTAGCCCAGCACGCTATCCGAAATAGGAGCTACGTAAGTTGAACAAATGTCACAGAATTACGCTGAATTCTTATATTAACCGTAATATAAAATGATCTAATCGGGTTTCTGTTTGCCTTATCCTAGAAGTTTATTAGTGCATTTTACTCGCCATTTCTTGCGCTTTGAGATGACGCTTAGCACAAGTCGCTATATGAAATAGGAGCGACGTAAATTGAACAAATGTGATAGAATTTCGCTGAATTCTTATATTAACCAAAATATAAAATGATCTAATCGGGTCTCTGATAGCCCTATCATAGAAGTTTAATAGTGCATTTCACTCGCCATTCCACGCGCTTTAAGATGCCGCCTAGCCCAGTATGCTATCTGAAATAGGAGCGACGTAAGTTGAACAAATGTGATAGAATTACGCTGAATTCTTATATTAACCGTAATATAAAATGATCTAATCGGGTCTCCGTTTGCCTTATCCTAGAAGTTTAATAGTGCATTTTACTCGCAATTTCATGCGCATTGAGATGCCGCTTAGCCCAATACGCTATCTGAAATAGGAGCGACATAAATTGAACAAATGTGATAGAGTTTCGCTGAATTCTTAAATTAACCATAATATAAAATGATCTTATCGGGTCTCTGTTTGCCCTACCCTAGAAGTTTAATAGTGCATTTTACTCGCCATTTCTTGCGCTTTGAGATGCCGCTTAGCCCAATACGCTATCTGAAATATCAGCGACGTAAATTGAACAAATGTGATAGAATTACGCTGAATTCTTATATTAACCGTAATATAAAATGATCTGATCGGGTCTCTGTTTGCCTTATCCTAGATGTTCAATAGTGCATTTCACTCGTCATTCAATGCGCTTTGAGATGCCGCTTAGCCCAATAAGCTATCTGAAATAGGAGCGACGTAAATTGAACAAATGTGATAGAATTTTTCTGAATTCTTAAATAAACCATAATATGAAATGATCTAATCGGGTCTCTGTTTGCCCTACCCTAGAAGTTTAACAGTGCATTTTAGTCGCCATTTCATGCGCTTTGAAATGCCGCTTAGCCCAATACGCTATCTGAAATAGTAGCGACGTGAATTGAACAAACGTGATAGAATTTCGCTGAATTCTTTTATTAACCATAATGTTAAATGATCTAATCGGGTCTCTCTTCGCCCTAGCGTAGAAGCTTAATAGTGCATTTTACACGCCATTTCATGCGCTTTGAGATGCCGCTTAGCCCAATACGCTATCTGAAATAGGAGCGACGTAAATTGAACAAATGTGATAGAATTTCGCTGAATTCTTATATTAACCAAAATATAAAATGATCTAATCGGGTCTCTGATTGCCCTATCATAGAAGTTTAACGGTGCATTTTACTCGCCATTCCACGCGCTTTAAGTTGCCGCCTAGCCCAGCACGCTATCTGAAATAGGAGCTACGTAAGTTGAACAAATGTCACAGAATTACGCTGAATTCTTATATTAACCGTAATATAAAATGATCTAATCGGGTCTCTGTTTGCCTTATCCTAGAAGTTTAATGGTGCATTTTGCTCGCCATTTCATGCGCTTTGAGATGCCGCTTAGCCCAGTACACTATCTGAAATAGGAGCGACGTAAATTGAACAAATGTGATAGAATTTCGCTGAATTCTTAAATTAACCATAATATAAAATGATCTAATGGGGTCTCTGTTTGCCCTACCCTAGAAGTTTAATAGTGCATTTTACTCGCCATTTCTTGCAATTTGAGATGCCACTTAGCACAAGTCGCTATCTGAAATAGGAGCTACGTAAGTTGAACAAATGTCACAGAATTACGCTGAATTCTTATATTAACCGTAATATAAAATGATCTAATCGGGTCTCTGTTTGCCTTATCCTAGAAGTTTAATGGTGCATTTTGCTCGCCATTTCATGCGCTTTGAGATGCCGCTTAGCCCAGTACACTATCTGAAATAGGAGCGACGTAAATTGAAAAAATGTGATAGAATTTCGCTGAATTCTTATATTAACCAAAATATAAAATGATCTAATGGGGTCTCTGTTTGCCCTACCCTAGAAGTTTAATAGTAAATTTTACTCGCCATTTCTTGCGCTTTGAGATGCCGCTTAGCCCAATACGCTATCTGAAATAGGAGCGACGTAAAATGAACAAATGTGATAGGATCTCGCTGAATCCAAAATTAACCATAATATAAACTGATCTAATCGGGTCTCTGATTGCCCTATCATAGAAGTTTAATAGTGCACTTTACTCGCCATTCCACGCGCTTTAAGTTGCCGCCTAGCCCAGCACGCTATCCGAAATAGGAGCTACGTAAGTTGAACAAATGTCACAGAATTACGCTGAATTCTTATATTAACCGTAATATAAAATGATCTAATCGGGTTTCTGTTTGCCTTATCCTAGAAGTTTATTAGTGCATTTTACTCGCCATTTCTTGCGCTTTGAGATGACGCTTAGCACAAGTCGCTATATGAAATAGGAGCGACGTAAATTGAACAAATGTGATAGAATTTCGCTGAATTCTTATATTAACCAAAATATAAAATGATCTAATCGGGTCTCTGATAGCCCTATCATAGAAGTTTAATAGTGCATTTCACTCGCCATTCCACGCGCTTTAAGATGCCGCCTAGCCCAGTATGCTATCTGAAATAGGAGCGACGTAAGTTGAACAAATGTGATAGAATTACGCTGAATTCTTATATTAACCGTAATATAAAATGATCTAATCGGGTCTCCGTTTGCCTTATCCTAGAAGTTTAATAGTGCATTTTACTCGCAATTTCATGCGCATTGAGATGCCGCTTAGCCCAATACGCTATCTGAAATAGGAGCGACATAAATTGAACAAATGTGATAGAGTTTCGCTGAATTCTTAAATTAACCATAATATAAAATGATCTTATCGGGTCTCTGTTTGCCCTACCCTAGAAGTTTAATAGTGCATTTTACTCGCCATTTCTTGCGCTTTGAGATGCCGCTTAGCCCAATACGCTATCTGAAATATCAGCGACGTAAATTGAACAAATGTGATAGAATTACGCTGAATTCTTATATTAACCGTAATATAAAATGATCTGATCGGGTCTCTGTTTGCCTTATCCTAGATGTTCAATAGTGCATTTCACTCGTCATTCAATGTGCTTTGAGATGCCGCTTAGCCCAATAAGCTATCTGAAATAGGAGCGACGTAAATTGAACAAATGTGATAGAATTTTTCTGAATTCTTAAATAAACCATAATATGAAATGATCTAATCGGGTCTCTGTTTGCCCTACCCTAGAAGTTTAACAGTGCATTTTAGTCGCCATTTCATGCGCTTTGAAATGCCGCTTAGCCCAATACGCTATCTGAAATAGTAGCGACGTGAATTGAACAAACGTGATAGAATTTCGCTGAATTCTTTTATTAACCATAATGTTAAATGATCTAATCGGGTCTCTCTTCGCCCTAGCGTAGAAGCTTAATAGTGCATTTTACACGCCATTTCATGCGCTTTGAGATGCCGCTTAGCCCAATACGCTATCTGAAATAGGAGCGACGTAAATTGAACAAATGTGATAGAATTTCGCTGAATTCTTATATTAACCAAAATATAAAATGATCTAATCGGGTCTCTGATTGCCCTATCATAGAAGTTTAACGGTGCATTTTACTCGCCATTCCACGCGCTTTAAGTTGCCGCCTAGCCCAGCACGCTATCTGAAATAGGAGCTACGTAAGTTGAACAAATGTCACAGAATTACGCTGAATTCTTATATTAACCGTAATATAAAATGATCTAATCGGGTCTCTGTTTGCCTTATCCTAGAAGTTTAATGGTGCATTTTGCTCGCCATTTCATGCGCTTTGAGATGCCGCTTAGCCCAGTACACTATCTGAAATAGGAGCGACGTAAATTGAAAAAATGTGATAGAATTTCGCTGAATTCTTATATTAACCAAAATATAAAATGATCTAATGGGGTCTCTGTTTGCCCTACCCTAGAAGTTTAATAGTAAATTTTACTCGCCATTTCTTGCGCTTTGAGATGCCGCTTAGCCCAATACGCTATCTGAAATAGGAGCGACGTAAAATGAACAAATGTGATAGGATCTCGCTGAATCCAAAATTAACCATAATATAAACTGATCTAATCGGGTCTATATGTGCCCAACCCTAGAAGCTTAATAGTGCATTTTACTTGCCATTTCTTGCGCTTTGAGATGACGCTTAGCCCAATACGCTATCTGAAATAGGAGCGACGTAAATTGAACAAATGTGATAGAATTTCCCTGAAATGTTATAGCAAACAAAATATAAAATGCTCTATTCGTAACTCTGGCTGCCCTATCATAGAAGTTTAGAAGTGCATTTTACTCGCCCTTCCACGCGCTTTAAGATGCCGCCTAGCCCAGTACGCTATCTGAAATAGGAGCGACGTTAGTTGAACAAATGTGATAGAATTACGCTGAATTCTTATATTAACCGTAATATAAAATGATCTATTCGGGTGTCTGTTCGCCCTACCCTGGAAGTTTAATAGTGCATTTCACTCGCCATTCCATGCGCTTTGAGATGCCACTTAGCCCAATACGCTATCTGAAATAGGAGCGACGTAAATTGAACAAATGTGATAGAATTTCGCTGAATTCTTATATTAACCAAAATATGAAAAGATCTTATCGGGTCTCTGATTGCCCAACCCTAGAAGTTTAATAGTGCATTTTACTCGCCCTTTCATGCGCTTTGCGATGCCGCTTAGCCCAATACGCTATCTGAAATAGGAGCGACGTAAATTGAACAAATGTGATAGAATTTCGCTGAATTCTTATATTAACCAAAATATAAAATGATCTAATCGGGTCTCTGATTGCCCTATCATAGAAGATTAATAGTGCATTTTACTCGCCATTCCACGCGCTTTAAGATGCCGCCTAGCCCAGTATGCTATCTGAAATAGGAACGACGTAAATTGAACAAATGTAATAGAATTTTGCTGAATTCTTAAATTAACCATAATATAAAATCATCTAATCGGGTCTCTGATTGCCTTACCCTAGAAGTTTAATAGGGCATTTTACTCGCCATTTCATGCGCTTTGAGATGGCGCTTAGCCCAATACGCTATCTGAAATAGGAGCGACGTAAATTGAACGAATGTGACAGAATTTCGCTGAATTCTTATATTAACCAAAATATAAAATGATCTAATCGGGTCTCTGATAGCCCTATCATAGAAGTTTAATAGTGCATTTTACTCGCCATTCCACGCGCTTTAAGTTGCCGCCTAGCCCAGCACGCTATCCGAAATAGGAGCTACGTAAGTTGAACAAATGTGATAGAATTTCGCTGAATTCTTATATTAACCAAAATATAAAATGATCTAATCGGGTTTCTGTTTGCCTTATCCTAGAAGTTTAATAGTGCATTTTACTCGCCATTTCTTGCGCTTTGAGATGACGCTTAGCACAAGTCGCTATATGAAATAGGAGCGACGTAAATTGAACAAATGTGATAGAATTTCGCTGAATTCTTATATTAACCAAAACATAAAATGATCTAGTCGGGTCTCTGATAGCCCTATCATAGAAGTTTAATAGTGCATTTTACTCGCCATTCCACGCGCTTTAAGATGCCGCCTAGCACAGTATGCTATCTGAAATAGGAGCGACGTAAGTTGAACAAATGTGATAGATTTACACTGAATTCTTATATTAACCGTAATATAAAATGATCTAATCGGGCCTCCGTTTGCCTTATCCTAGAAGTTTAATAGTGCATTTTACTCGCCATTTCATGCGCATTGAGATGCCGCTTAGCCCAATACGCTATCTGAAATAGGAGCGACATAAATTGAACAAATGTGATAGAGTTTCGCTGAATTCATAAATTAACCATAATATAAAATGATCTTATCGGGTCTCTGTTTGCCCTACCCTAGAAGTTTAATAGTGCATTTTACTCGCCATTTCTTGCGCTTTGAGATGCCGCTTAGCCCAATACGCTATCTGAAATATCAGCGACGTAAATTGAACAAATGTGATAGAATTACGCTGAATTCTTATATTAACCGTAATATAAAATGATCTGATCGGGTCTCTGTTTGCCTTATCCTAGAAGTTCAATAGTGCATTTCACTCGTCATACAATGCGCTTTGAGATGCCGCTTAGCCCAATAAGCTATCTGAAATAGTAGCGACGAAAATTGAACAAACGTGATAGAATTTCGCTGAATTCTTTTATTAACCATAATGTTAAATGATCTAATCGGGTCTCTCTTCGCCCTAGCGTAGAAGCTTAATAGTGCATTTTACACGCCATTTCATGCGCTTTGAGATGCCGGTTAGCCCAATACGCTATCTGAAATAGGAGCGACGTAAATTGAACAAATGTGATAGAATTTCGCTGAATTCTTATATTAACCAAAATATAAAATGATCTAATCGGATCTCTGATTGCCCTACCCTAGAAGTTTAATAGTGCATTTTACTCCCCATTTCATGCACTTTCAGATGCCGCTTAGCCCAATACGCTATCTGAAATAGGAGCGACGTAAATTAAACAAATGTGATAGAATTTCGCTGAATTCTTATATTAACCAAAATATAAAATGATCTAAGCGGGTCTCTGATTGCCCTATCATAGAAGCTTAATAGTGCATTTTACTCGCCATTCCACGCGCTTTAAGTTGCCGCCTAGCCCAGTACGCCATCTGAAATAGGAGCTACGTAAGTTGAACAAATGTCACAGAATTACGCTGAATTCTTATATGAACCGTAATATAAAATGATCTAATCGGGTCTCTGTATGCCTTATCCTAGAAGATTAATAGTGCATTTTACTCGTCAATTCATGCGCTTTGCGATGCCGCTTAGCCCAATAAGCTATCTGAAATAGGAGCGACGTAAATTGAACAAATGTGATAGAATTTCGCTGAATTGATAAATTAACCATAATATAAAATGATCTAATCGAGTCTCTGTTTGCCCTACCCTAGAAGTTTAATAGTGCATTTTACTCGCCATTCCACGCACTTTAAGATGCCGCTTAGCCCAATACGCTATCTGAAATAGGAGCGACGTAAATTGAACAAATGTGATAGAATTTCGCTGAATTCTTATATTAACCAAAATATAAAATGATCTAATCGGGTCTCTGATTGCCCTATCGTAGAAGTTTAATAGTGCACTTTACTCGCCATTCCACGCGCTTTAAGTTGCCGCCTAGCCCAGCACGCTATCCGAAATAGGAGCTACGTAAGTTGAACAAATGTCACAGAATTACGCTGAATTCTTATATTAACCGTAATATAAAATGATCTAATCGGGTTTCTGTTTGCCTTATCCTAGAAGTTTATTAGTGCATTTTACTCGCCATTTCTTGCGCTTTGAGATGACGCTTAGCACAAGTCGCTATATGAAATAGGAGCGACGTAAATTGAACAAATGTGATAGAATTTCGCTGAATTCTTATATTAACCAAAATATAAAATGATCTAATCGGGTCTCTGATAGCCCTATCATAGAAGTTTAATAGTGCATTTTACTCGCCATTCCACGCGCTTTAAGATGCCGCCTAGCCCAGTATGCTATCTGAAATAGGAGCGACGTAAGTTGAACAAATGTGATAGAATTACGCTGAATTCTTATATTAACCGTAATATAAAATGATCTAATCGGGTCTCCGTTTGCCTTATCCTAGAAGTTTAATAGTGCATTTTACTCGCAATTTCATGCGCATTGAGATGCCGCTTAGCCCAATACGCTATCTGAAATAGGAGCGACATAAATTGAACAAATGTGATAGAGTTTCGCTGAATTCTTAAATTAACCATAGTATAAAATGGTCTTATCGGGTCTCTGTTTGCCCTACCCTAGAAGTTTAATAGTGCATTTTACTCGCCATTTCTTGCGCTTTGAGATGCTGCTTAGCCCAATACGCTATCTGAAATATCAGCGACGTAAATTGAACAAATGTGATAGAATTACGCTGAATTCTTATATTAACCGTAATATAAAATGATCTGATCGGGTCTCTGTTTGCCTTATCCTAGATGTTCAATAGTGCATTTCACTCGTCATTCAATGCGCTTTGAGATGCCGCTTAGCCCAATAAGCTATCTGAAATAGGAGCGACGTAAATTGAACAAATGTGATAGAATTTTTCTGAATTCTTAAATAAACCATAATATGAAATGATCTAATCGGGTCTCTGTTTGCCTACCCTAGAAGTTTAACAGTGCATTTTAGTCGCCATTTCATGCGCTTTGAGATGCCGCTTAGCCCAATACGCTATCTGAAATAGTAGCGACGAAAATTGAACAAACGTGATAAAATTTCGCTGAATTCTTTTATTAACCATAATGTTAAATGATCTAATCGGGTCTCTCTTCGCCCTAGCGTAGAAGCTTAATAGTGCATTTTACACGCCATTTCATGCGCTTTGAGACGCCGCTTAGCCCAATACGCTATCTGAAATAGGAGCGACGTAAATTGAACAAATGTGATAGAATTTCGCTGAATTCTTATATTAACCAAAATATAAAATGATCTAATCGGATCTCTGATTGCCCTACCCTAGAAGTTTAATAGTGCATTTTACTCCCCATTTCATGCACTTTGAGATGCCGCTTAGCCCAATACGCTACCTGAAATAGGAGCGACGTAAATTAAACAAATGTGATAGAATTTCGCTGAATTCTTATATTAACCAAAATATAAAATGATCTAAGCGGGTCTCTGATTGCCCTATCATAGAAGCTTAATAGTGCATTTTACTCGCCATTCCACGCGCTTTAAGTTGCCGCCTAGCCCAGTACGCCATCTGAAATAGGAGCTACGTAAGTTGAACAAATGTCACAGAATTACGCTGAATTCTTATATTAACCGTAATATAAAATGATCTAATCGGGTCTCTGTTTGCCTTATCCTAGAATATTAATAGTGCATTTTACTCGTCAATTCATGCGCTTTGCGATGCCGCTTAGCCCAATAAGCTATCTGAAATAGGAGCGACGTAAATTGAACAAATGTGATAGAATTTCGCTGAATTGATAAATTAACCATAATAAAAAATGATCTAATCGAGTCTCTGTTTGCCCTACCCTAGAAGTTTAATAGTGCATTTTACTCGCCATTCCGCGCGCTTTAAGATGCCGCTTAGCCCAATACGCTATCTGAAATAGGAGCGACGTAAATTGAACAAATGTGATAGAATTTCGCTGAATTCTTATATTAACCAAAATATAAAATGATCTAATCGGGTCTCTGATTGCCCTATCATAGAAGTTTAATAGTGCACTTTACTCGCCATTCCACGCGCTTTAAGTTGCCGCCTAGCCCAGCACGCTATCCGAAATAGGAGCTACGTAAGTTGAACAAATGTCACAGAATTACGCTGAATTCTTATATTATCCGTAATATAAAATGATCTAATCGGGTTTCTGTTTGCCTTATCCTAGAAGTTTATTAGTGCATTTTACTCGCCATTTCTTGCGCTTTGAGATGACGCTTAGCACAAGTCGCTATATGAAATAGGAGCGACGTAAATTGAACAAATGTGATAGAATTTCGCTGAATTCTTATATTAACCAAAATATAAAATGATCTAATCGGGTCTCTGATAGCCCTATCTTAGAAGTTTAATAGTGCATTTTACTCGCCATTCCACGCGCTTTAAGATGCCGCCTAGCCCAGTATGCTATCTGAAATAGGAGCGACGTAAGTTGAACAAATGTGATAGAATTACGCTGAATTCTTATATTAACCGTAATATAAAATGATCTAATCGGGTCTCCGTTTGCCTTATCCTAGAAGTTTAATAGTGCATTTTACTCGCAATTTCATGCGCATTGAGATGCCGCTTAGCCCAATACGCTATCTGAAATAGGAGCGACATAAATTGAACAAATGTGATAGAGTTTCGCTGAATTCTTAAATTAACCATAATATAAAATGATCTTATCGGGTCTCTGTTTGCCCTACCCTAGAAGTTTAATAGTGCATTTCACTCGTCATTCAATGCGCTTTGAGATGCCGCTTAGCCCAATAAGCTATCTGAAATAGGAGCGACGTAAATTGAACAAATGTGATAGAATTTTTCTGAATTCTTAAATAAACCATAATATGAAATGATCTAATCGGGTCTCTGTTTGCCCTACCCTAGAAGTTTAACAGTGCATTTTAGTCGCCATTTCATGCGCTTTGAGATGCCGCTTAGCCCAGTACGCTATCTGAAATAGTAGCGACGTAAATTGAACAAACGTGATAGAATTTCGCTGAATTCTTTTATTAACCATAATGTTAAATGATCTAATCGGGTCTCTCTTCGCCCTAGCGTTGAAGCTTAATAGTGCATTTTACACGCCATTTCATGCGCTTTGAGATGCCGCTTAGCCCAATACGCTATCTGAAATAGGAGCGACGTAAATTGAACAAATGTGATAGAATTTCGCTGAATTCTTATATTAACCAAAATATAAAATGATCTAATCGGGTCTCTGATTGCGCTACCCTAGAAGTTTAATAGTGCATTTTACTCCCCATTTCATGCACTTTGAGATGCCGCTTAGCCCAATACGCTATCTGAAATAGGAGCGACGTAAATTAAACAAATGTGATAGAATTTCGCTGAATTCTTATATTAACCAAAATATAAAATGATCTAAGCGGGTCTCTGATTGCCCTATCATAGAAGCTTATTAGTGCATTTTACTCGCCATTCCACGCGCTTTAAGTTGCCGCCTAGCCCAGTACGCTATCTGAAATAGGAGCTACGTAAGTTGAACAAATGTCACAGAATTACGCTGAATTCTTATATTAACCGTAATATAAAATGATCTAATCGGGTCTGTGTTTGCCTTATCCTAGAAGTTTAATAGTGCATTTTACTCGTCAATCCATGCGCTTTGCGATGCCGCTTAGCCCAGTACGCTATCTGAAATAGGAGCGACGTTAGTTGAACAAATGTGATAGAATTACGCTGAATTCTTATATTAACCGTAATATAAAATGATCTATTCGGGTGTCTGTTCGCCCTACCCTGGAAGTTTAATAGTGCATTTCACTCGCCATTCCATGCGCTTTGAGATGCCACTTAGCCCAATACGCTATCTGAAATAGGAGCGACGTAAATTGAACAAATGTGATAGAATTTCGCTGAATTCTTATATTAACCAAAATATGAAAAGATCTTATCGGGTCTCTGATTGCCCAACCCTAGAAGTTTAATAGTGCATTTTACTCGCCCTTTCATGCGCTTTGCGATGCCGCTTAGCCCAATACGCTATCTGAAATAGGAGCGACGTAAATTGAACAAATGTGATAGAATTTCGCTGAATTCTTATATTAACCAAAATATAAAATGATCTAATCGGGTCTCTGATTGCCCTATCATAGAAGATTAATAGTGCATTTTACTCGCCATTCCACGCGCTTTAAGATGCCGCCTAGCCCAGTATGCTATCTGAAATAGGAACGACGTAAATTGAACAAATGTAATAGAATTTTGCTGAATTCTTAAATTAACCATAATATAAAATCATCTAATCGGGTCTCTGATTGCCTTACCCTAGAAGTTTAATAGGGCATTTTACTCGCCATTTCATGCGCTTTGAGATGGCGCTTAGCCCAATACGCTATCTGAAATAGGAGCGACGTAAATTGAACGAATGTGACAGAATTTCGCTGAATTCTTATATTAACCAAAATATAAAATGATCTAATCGGGTCTCTGATTGCCCTATCATAGAAGTTTAATAGTGCATTTTACTCGCCATTCCACGCGCTTTAAGTTGCCGCCTAGCCCAGCACGCTATCCGAAATAGGAGCGACGTAAATTGAACAAATGTGATAGAATTTCGCTGAATTCTTATATTAACCAAAATATAAAATGATCTAGTCGGGTCTCTGATAGCCCTATCATAGAAGTTTAATAGTGCATTTTACTCGCCATTCCACGCGCTTTAAGATGCCGCCTAGCACAGTATGCTATCTGAAATAGGAGCGACGTAAGTTGAACAAATGTGATAGATTTACACTGAATTCTTATATTAACCGTAATATAAAATGATCTAATCGGGCCTCCGTTTGCCTTATCCTAGAAGTTTAATAGTGCATTTTACTCGCCATTTCATGCGCATTGAGATGCCGCTTAGCCCAATACGCTATCTGAAATAGGAGCGACATAAATTGAACAAATGTGATAGAGTTTCGCTGAATTCATAAATTAACCATAATATAAAATGATCTTATCGGGTCTCTGTTTGCCCTACCCTAGAAGTTTAATAGTGCATTTTACTCGCCATTTCTTGCGCTTTGAGATGCCGCTTAGCCCAATACGCTATCTGAAATATCAGCGACGTAAATTGAACAAATGTGATAGAATTACGCTGAATTCTTATATTAACCGTAATATAAAATGATCTGATCGGGTCTCTGTTTGCCTTATCCTAGAAGTTCAATAGTGCATTTCACTCGTCATTCAATGCGCTTTGAGATGCCGCTTAGCCCAATAAGCTATCTGAAATAGTAGCGACGAAAATTGAACAAACGTGATAGAA
The DNA here is from genome assembly GCA_916610135.2 of Macropis europaea. NCBI lineage: Eukaryota > Metazoa > Arthropoda > Insecta > Hymenoptera > Melittidae > Macropis > Macropis europaea. Next base: position 26,012 of record CAKAJE020001441.1, on the reverse strand, counting down.
TTTCGCTGAATTCTTTTATTAACCATAATGTTAAATGATCTAATCGGGTCTCTCTTCGCCCTAGCGTAGAAGCTTAATAGTGCATTTTACACGCCATTTCATGCGCTTTGAGATGCCGGTTAGCCCAATACGCTATCTGAAATAGGAGCGACGTAAATTGAACAAATGTGATAGAATTTCGCTGAATTCTTATATTAACCAAAATATAAAATGATCTAATCGGATCTCTGATTGCCCTACCCTAGAAGTTTAATAGTGCATTTTACTCCCCATTTCATGCACTTTCAGATGCCGCTTAGCCCAATACGCTATCTGAAATAGGAGCGACGTAAATTAAACAAATGTGATAGAATTTCGCTGAATTCTTATATTAACCAAAATATAAAATGATCTAAGCGGGTCTCTGATTGCCCTATCATAGAAGCTTAATAGTGCATTTTACTCGCCATTCCACGCGCTTTAAGTTGCCGCCTAGCCCAGTACGCCATCTGAAATAGGAGCTACGTAAGTTGAACAAATGTCACAGAATTACGCTGAATTCTTATATGAACCGTAATATAAAATGATCTAATCGGGTCTCTGTATGCCTTATCCTAGAAGATTAATAGTGCATTTTACTCGTCAATTCATGCGCTTTGCGATGCCGCTTAGCCCAATAAGCTATCTGAAATAGGAGCGACGTAAATTGAACAAATGTGATAGAATTTCGCTGAATTGATAAATTAACCATAATATAAAATGATCTAATCGAGTCTCTGTTTGCCCTACCCTAGAAGTTTAATAGTGCATTTTACTCGCCATTCCGCGCGCTTTAAGATGCCGCTTAGCCCAATACGCTATCTGAAATAGGAGCGACGTAAATTGAACAAATGTGATAGAATTTCGCTGAATTCTTATATTAACCAAAATATAAAATGATCTAATCGGGTCTCTGATTGCCCTATCGTAGAAGTTTAATAGTGCACTTTACTCGCCATTCCACGCGCTTTAAGTTGCCGCCTAGCCCAGCACGCTATCCGAAATAGGAGCTACGTAAGTTGAACAAATGTCACAGAATTACGCTGAATTCTTATATTAACCGTAATATAAAATGATCTAATCGGGTTTCTGTTTGCCTTATCCTAGAAGTTTATTAGTGCATTTTACTCGCCATTTCTTGCGCTTTGAGATGACGCTTAGCACAAGTCGCTATATGAAATAGGAGCGACGTAAATTGAACAAATGTGATAGAATTTCGCTGAATTCTTATATTAACCAAAATATAAAATGATCTAATCGGGTCTCTGATAGCCCTATCATAGAAGTTTAATAGTGCATTTTACTCGCCATTCCACGCGCTTTAAGATGCCGCCTAGCCCAGTATGCTATCTGAAATAGGAGCGACGTAAGTTGAACAAATGTGATAGAATTACGCTGAATTCTTATATTAACCGTAATATAAAATGATCTAATCGGGTCTCCGTTTGCCTTATCCTAGAAGTTTAATAGTGCATTTTACTCGCAATTTCATGCGCATTGAGATGCCGCTTAGCCCAATACGCTATCTGAAATAGGAGCGACATAAATTGAACAAATGTGATAGAGTTTCGCTGAATTCTTAAATTAACCATAGTATAAAATGATCTTATCGGGTCTCTGTTTGCCCTACCCTAGAAGTTTAATAGTGCATTTTACTCGCCATTTCTTGCGCTTTGAGATGCTGCTTAGCCCAATACGCTATCTGAAATATCAGCGACGTAAATTGAACAAATGTGATAGAATTACGCTGAATTCTTATATTAACCGTAATATAAAATGATCTGATCGGGTCTCTGTTTGCCTTATCCTAGATGTTCAATAGTGCATTTCACTCGTCATTCAATGCGCTTTGAGATGCCGCTTAGCCCAATAAGCTATCTGAAATAGGAGCGACGTAAATTGAACAAATGTGATAGAATTTTTCTGAATTCTTAAATAAACCATAATATGAAATGATCTAATCGGGTCTCTGTTTGCCTACCCTAGAAGTTTAACAGTGCATTTTAGTCGCCATTTCATGCGCTTTGAGATGCCGCTTAGCCCAATACGCTATCTGAAATAGTAGCGACGAAAATTGAACAAACGTGATAGAATTTCGCTGAATTCTTTTATTAACCATAATGTTAAATGATCTAATCGGGTCTCTCTTCGCCCTAGCGTAGAAGCTTAATAGTGCATTTTACACGCCATTTCATGCGCTTTGAGACGCCGCTTAGCCCAATACGCTATCTGAAATAGGAGCGACGTAAATTGAACAAATGTGATAGAATTTCGCTGAATTCTTATATTAACCAAAATATAAAATGATCTAATCGGATCTCTGATTGCCCTACCCTAGAAGTTTAATAGTGCATTTTACTCCCCATTTCATGCACTTTGAGATGCCGCTTAGCCCAATACGCTATCTGAAATAGGAGCGACGTAAATTAAACAAATGTGATAGAATTTCGCTGAATTCTTATATTAACCAAAATATAAAATGATCTAAGCGGGTCTCTGATTGCCCTATCATAGAAGCTTAATAGTGCATTTTACTCGCCATTCCACGCGCTTTAAGTTGCCGCCTAGCCCAGTACGCCATCTGAAATAGGAGCTACGTAAGTTGAACAAATGTCACAGAATTACGCTGAATTCTTATATTAACCGTAATATAAAATGATCTAATCGGGTCTCTGTTTGCCTTATCCTAGAATATTAATAGTGCATTTTACTCGTCAATTCATGCGCTTTGCGATGCCGCTTAGCCCAATAAGCTATCTGAAATAGGAGCGACGTAAATTGAACAAATGTGATAGAATTTCGCTGAATTGATAAATTAACCATAATATAAAATGATCTAATCGAGTCTCTGTTTGCCCTACCCTAGAAGTTTAATAGTGCATTTTACTCGCCATTCCGCGCGCTTTAAGATGCCGCTTAGCCCAATACGCTATCTGAAATAGGAGCGACGTAAATTGAACAAATGTGATAGAATTTCGCTGAATTCTTATATTAACCAAAATATAAAATGATCTAATCGGGTCTCTGATTGCCCTATCATAGAAGTTTAATAGTGCACTTTACTCGCCATTCCACGCGCTTTAAGTTGCCGCCTAGCCCAGCACGCTATCCGAAATAGGAGCTACGTAAGTTGAACAAATGTCACAGAATTACGCTGAATTCTTATATTATCCGTAATATAAAATGATCTAATCGGGTTTCTGTTTGCCTTATCCTAGAAGTTTATTAGTGCATTTTACTCGCCATTTCTTGCGCTTTGAGATGACGCTTAGCACAAGTCGCTATATGAAATAGGAGCGACGTAAATTGAACAAATGTGATAGAATTTCGCTGAATTCTTATATTAACCAAAATATAAAATGATCTAATCGGGTCTCTGATAGCCCTATCATAGAAGTTTAATAGTGCATTTTACTCGCCATTCCACGCGCTTTAAGATGCCGCCTAGCCCAGTATGCTATCTGAAATAGGAGCGACGTAAGTTGAACAAATGTGATAGAATTACGCTGAATTCTTATATTAACCGTAATATAAAATGATCTAATCGGGTCTCCGTTTGCCTTATCCTAGAAGTTTAATAGTGCATTTTACTCGCCATTTCATGCGCATTGAGATGCCGCTTAGCCCAATACGCTATCTGAAATAGGAGCGACATAAATTGAACAAATGTGATAGAGTTTCGCTGAATTCTTAAATTAACCATAATATAAAATGATCTTATCGGGTCTCTGTTTGCCCTACCCTAGAAGTTTAATAGTGCATTTCACTCGTCATTCAATGCGCTTTGAGATGCCGCTTAGCCCAATAAGCTATCTGAAATAGGAGCGACGTAAATTGAACAAATGTGATAGAATTTTTCTGAATTCTTAAATAAACCATAATATGAAATGATCTAATCGGGTCTCTGTTTGCCCTACCCTAGAAGTTTAACAGTGCATTTTAGTCGCCATTTCATGCGCTTTGAGATGCCGCTTAGCCCAGTACGCTATCTGAAATAGTAGCGACGTAAATTGAACAAACGTGATAGAATTTCGCTGAATTCTTTTATTAACCATAATGTTAAATGATCTAATCGGGTCTCTCTTCGCCCTAGCGTAGAAGCTTAATAGTGCATTTTACACGCCATTTCATGCGCTTTGAGATGCCGCTTAGCCCAATACGCTATCTGAAATAGGAGCGACGTAAATTGAACAAATGTGATAGAATTTCGCTGAATTCTTATATTAACCAAAATATAAAATGATCTAATCGGGTCTCTGATTGCGCTACCCTAGAAGTTTAATAGTGCATTTTACTCCCCATTTCATGCACTTTGAGATGCCGCTTAGCCCAATACGCTATCTGAAATAGGAGCGACGTAAATTAAACAAATGTGATAGAATTTCGCTGAATTCTTATATTAACCAAAATATAAAATGATCTAAGCGGGTCTCTGATTGCCCTATCATAGAAGCTTATTAGTGCATTTTACTCGCCATTCCACGCGCTTTAAGTTGCCGCCTAGCCCAGTACGCTATCTGAAATAGGAGCTACGTAAGTTGAACAAATGTCACAGAATTACGCTGAATTCTTATATTAACCGTAATATAAAATGATCTAATCGGGTCTCTGTTTGCCTTATCCTAGAAGATTAATAGTGCATTTTACTCGTCAATTCATGCGCTTTGCGATGCCGCTTAGCCCAATAAGCTATCTGAAATAGGAGCGACGTAAATTGAACAAATGTGATAGAATTTCGCTGAATTGATAAATTAACCATAATATAAAATGATCTAATCGAGTCTCTGTTTGCCCTACCCTAGAAGTTTAATAGTGCATTTTACTCGCCATTCCGTGCGCTTTAAGATGCCGCTTAGCCCAATACGCTATCTGAAATAGGAGCGACGTAAATTGAACAAATGTGATAGAATTTCGCTGAATTCTTATATTAACCAACATATAAAATGATCTAATCGGGTCTCTGATTGCCCTATCATAGAAGTTTAATAGTACATTTTACTCGCCATTCCACGCGCTTTAAGTTGCCGCCTAGCCCAGCACGCTATCCGAAATAGGAGCTACGTAAGTTGAACAAATGTCACAGAATTACGCTGAATTCTTATATTAACCGTAATATAAAATGATCTAATCGGGTTTCTGTTTGCCTTATCCTAGAAGTTTATTAGTGCATTTTACTCGCCATTTCTTGCGCTTTGAGATGACGCTTAGCACAAGTCGCTATATGAAATAGGAGCGACGTAAATTGAACAAATGTGATAGAATTTCGCTGAATTCTTATATTAACCAAAATATAAAATGATCTAATCGGGTCTCTGATAGCCCTATCATAGAAGTTTAATAGTGCATTTTACTCGCCATTCCACGCGCTTTAAGATGCCGCCTAGCCCAGTAGGCTATCTGAAATAGGAGCGACGTAAGTTGAACAAATGTGATAGAATTACGCTGAATTCTTATATTAACCGTAATAAAAAATGATCTAATCGGGTCACCGTTTGCCTTATCCTAGAAGTTTAATAGTGCATTTTACTCGCAATTTCATGCGCATTGAGATGCCGCTTAGCCCAATACGCTATCTGAAATAGGAGCGACATAAATTGAACAAATGTGATAGAGTTTCGCTGAATTCTTAAATTAACCATAATATAAAATGATCTTATCGGGTCTCTGTTTGCCCTACCCTAGAAGTTTAATAGTGCATTTTACTCGCCATTTCTTGCGCTTTGAGATGCCGCTTAGCCCAATACGCCATCTGAAATATCAGCGACGCAAATTGAACAAATGTGATAGAATTACGCTGAATTCTTATATTAACCGTAATATAAAATGATCTGATCGGGTCTCTGTTTGCCTTATCCTAGATGTTCAATAGTGCATTTCACTCGTCATTCAACGCGCTTTGAGATGCCGCTTAGCCCAATAAGCTATCTGAAATAGGAGCGACGTAAATTGAACAAATGTGATAGAATTTTTCTGAATTCTTAAATAAACCATAATATGAAATGATCTAATCGGGTTTCTGTTTGCCTTATCCTAGAAGTTTAATAGTGCATTTTACTCGCCATTTCTTGCGCTTTGAGATGACGCTTAGCGCAAGTCGCTATCTGAAATAGGAGCGACGTAAATTGAACAAATGTGATAGAATTTCGCTGAATTCTTATATTAACCGTAATATAAAATGATCTAATCGGGTCTCTGTTTGCCTTACCCTAGAAGTTTAATAGTGCATATTACTCGCCATTTCATGCGCTTTGAGATGCCGCTTAGCCCAATATGCTATCTGATATAGGAGCGACGTAAATTGAACAAATGCGATAGAATTACGCTGAATTCTTATATTAACCAAAATATAAAATGATCTAATCGGGTCTCTGATTGCCCTATCATAGAAGATTAATAGTGCATTTTACTCGCCATTCCACGCGCTTTAAGATGCCGCCTAGCCCAGTATGCTATCTGAAATAGGAACGACGTAAATTGAACAAATGTAATAGAATTTTGCTGAATTCTTAAATTAACCATAATATAAAATCATCTAATCGGGTCTCTGATTGCCTTACCCTAGAAGTTTAATAGTGCGTTTTACTCGCCAATCCACGCGCTTTAAGATTCCGCCTAGCGCAGTACGCTATCTGAAATAGGAGCGACGTAAATTGAACGAATGTGACAGAATTTCGCTGAATTCTTATATTAACCAAAATATAAAATGATCTAATCAGGTCTCTGATAGCCCTATCATAGAAGTTTAATAGTGCATTTTACTCGCCATTCCACGCGCTTTAAGATGCCGCCTAGCACAGTATGCTATCTGAAATAGGAGCGACGTAAGTTGAACAAATGTGATAGAATTACGCTGAATTCTTATATTAACCGTAATATAAAATGATCTAATCGGGTCTCCGTTTGCCTTATCCTAGAAGTTTAATAGTGCATTTTACTCGCCATTTCATGCGCATTGAGATGCCGCTTAGCCCAATACGCTATCTGAAATAGGAGCGACATAAATTGAACAAATGTGATAGAGTTTCGCTGAATTCTTAAATTAACCATAATATAAAATGATCTTATCGGGTCTCTGTTTGCCCTACCCTAGAAGTTTAATAGTGCATTTTACTCGCCATTTCTTGCGCTTTGAGATGCCGCTTAGCCCAATACGCTATCTGAAATATCAGCGACGTAAATTGAACAAATGTGATAGAATTACGCTGAATTCTTATATTAACCGTAATATAAAATGATCTGATCGTGTCTCTGTTTGCCCAATCCTAGAAGTTTAGTAGTGCATTTCACTCGCCATTTCATGCGCTTTGAGATGCCGCTTAGCCCAATAAGCTATCTGAAATAGGAGCGACGTAAATTATAACAACTGTGACAGAATTTTTCTGAATTCTTAAATAAACCATAATATGAAATGATCTAATCGGGTCTCTGTTTGCCCTACCCTAGAAGTTTAACAGTGCATTTTGCTCGCCATTTCATGCGCTTTGGGATGCCGCTTAGCCCAATACGCTATCTGAAATAGGAGCGACGTAAATTGAACAAACGTGATAGGATTTCCCTGAATTCTTATACTAACCTTAATGTAAAATGATCTAATCGGTTCTCTGTTCGCCCTACCCTAGAAGTTTAATAGTGCCTTTCGCTCGTCATTTCATGCGCATTGAGATGCCGCTTAGCCCAATACGCTATCTGAAATAGTAGCGACGTATATTGAACAAACGTGATAGAATTTCCCTGAATTCATATATTGACCATAATGTAAAATGATCTAATCGGGTCTCCGTTCGCCCTAGCCTAGAAGTTTAATGGTGCATTTTATTCGCCATTTCATGCGCTTTGAGATGCCGCTTAGCCCAATACGCTATCTGAAATAGGAGCGACGTAAATTGAACAAATGTGATAGAATTTCCCTGAAATCTTATATTGAACAAAATATAAAATGATCTAATTGGGGCTCTGATTGCCCTATCATAGAAGTTTAGTAGTGCATTTTACTCGCCCTTCCAGGCGCTTTAAGATACCGTCTAGCTTAATACGCTATCTGAAATAGGAGCGACGTAAATTGAACAAATGTGATAGAATTTCGCTGAATCCTTATATTAACCAAAATATAAAATGATCTAATCGGGTCTCTTATTGCCCTATCATAGAAGTTTCATAGGGTATTTTACTCGCCATTCCACGCGCTTTAAGATGCCGCCTAGCCCAGTACGCTATCTGAAATAGGAAGGACGTAAATTGAACAAGTGTGATAGAATTTCGTTGAATTCTTAAATTAACCATAATATAAAATGATCAAATCGGGTCTCTGTCTGCCATACCCTAGAAGTTTAATAGTGCATTTTATTCGCCATTTCATGCGCTTCGAGTTGCCGCTTAGCACAATACGCTATCTGAAATATCAGCGACGTAAATTGAACAAATGTGATAGAATTTCGGTGAATTCTTATATTAACCTTAATGTAAAATGATCTAATCGGGTCTCTGTTCGCCCTACCCTAGAAGTTTGATAGTGCATTTCTCTCGTCATTTCATGCGCTTTAAGATGCCGCTTAGCCCTGTAACCTATCTGAAATAGGAGCGATGTAAATTGAACAAATGTGATAGAATTTCCCTGAAGTCTTATATTAAACAAAATATAAAATGATCTAATCGGGTCACTGATTGCCCTATCATAGAAGTCTAATAGTGCATTTTACTCGACATTCCACGCGCTTTAAGTTGCCGCCTAGCCCAGTACGCTATCTGAAATAGGAGCGACGTAAATTGAACAAATGTGATAGAATTTTGCTGAATTCTTAAATTAACCATAATATAAAATGATCTAATCGGGTCCCTGCTTGCCCTATCATCGAAGTTAAATAGTGAATTTCACTCGCCATTCCACGCGCTTTAAGATGCCGACTAGCCCAGTACGCTATCTGAAATAGGAGCGACGTAAATTGAACAAATTTGATAGAATTTCCCTGAATTCTTAAATTAACCATAATATAAAATGATCTAATCGGGTTTCTGTTCGCCCTAGCCGAGAAGATTAATAGTGCATTGTATTCGCCATTTCAGGCGCTTTGAGATGCCGCTTAATCCAATACGCTATCTGAAATAGGAGTGACGTAAATTCAACAAATGTGATAGAATTACGCTTAATTCTTATATTAACCGTAATATAAAATGTTCTAATCGGGTCTCTCTTTCCCTTACCCTAGAAGTTTAACAGTGCACTTCACTCGCCATTTCATGCGCTTTGAGATGCCGCTTAGCCCAATACGCTATCTGAAATAGCGATGTAAATTGAACAAATGTGATAGAATTTCGCTGAATTCATATATTGACCATAATGTAAAATGATCTAATCGGGTCTCCGTTCGCCCTAGCCTAGAAGTTTAATGGTGCATTTTATTCGCCATTTCATGCGCTTTGAGATGCCGCTTAGCCCAATACGCTATCTGAAATAGGAGCGACGTAAATTGAACAAATGTGATAGAATTTCCCTGAAATCTTATATTGAACAAAATATAAAATGATCTAATTGGGGCTCTGATTGCCCCATCATAGAAGTTTAGTAGTGCATTTTACTCGACCTTCCAGGCGCTTTAAGATACCGTCTAGCCCAATGCGCTATCTGAAATAGGAGCGACGTAAATTGAACAAATGTGATAGAATTTCCCTGAAATCTTATATTGAACAAAATATAAAATGATCTAATTGGGGCTCTGATTGCCCTATCATAGAAGTTTAGTAGAGCATTTTACTCGCCATTCCACGTGCTTTAAGATGTCGCCTAGCCCAGTACGCTATCTGAAATAGGAGCGACGTAAGTTGAACAAATGTGATAGAATTACGCTGAATTCTTATATTAACCGTAATATAAAATGATCTAATAGGATCTCTGATTGCCCTATCATAGAAGTTTAATAGTGCATTTTACTGGCCATTCCACGCGCTTTGAGATGCCGCTCAGCCCAATACGCTATCTGAAATAGGAGCGACGTAAATTGAACAAATGTGATAGAATTTCGCTGACTTCTTAAATTAACCATAATATAAAATGATCTTATCGGGTCTCTGTTTGCCCTACCCTAGAAGTTCAATAGTGCATTTTACTCGCCATTTCTTGCGCTTTGAGATGCCGCTTAGCCCAATACGCTATCTGAAATATCAGCGACGTAAATTGAACAAATGTGATAGAATTACGCTGAATTCTTATATTAACCGTAATATAAAATGATCTGATCGGGTCTCTGTTTGCCTTATCCTAGATGTTCAATAGTGCATTTCACTCGTCATTCAATGCGCTTTGAGATGCCGCTTAGCCCAATAAGCTATCTGAAATAGGAGCGACGTAAATTGAACAAATGTGATAGAATTTTTCTGAATTCTTAAATTAACCATAATATACAATGATCTAATCGGGTCTCTGTTTGCAATACCCAAGATGTTTGATAGTGCATTTTGCTCGCCATTTAATGCGCTTTGAGATGCCGCTTAGCCCAATACGCTATCTGAAATAGGAGCGACGTAAATTGAACAAATGTGATAGAATTTCCCTGAAATCTTATATTAAACAAAATATAAAATGATCTAATCGGGACTCCGATTGCCCTATCATAGAAGTTTAGTACTGCATTTTACTCGCCATTCCACGCGCTTTAAGATGCCGCGTAGCCCAATACGCTATCTGAAATGGGAGCGACGTAAATTGAACAAATGTGATAGAATTTCGCTGAATTCTTAAATTAACCATAATATAAAATGATCTAATCGAGTCTCTGTTCGCCCTACCCTAGAAGTTTAATAGTGCATTTCACTCGACATTTCATGCGCTTTGAGATGCCGCTTAGCCCAATAAGCTATCTGAAATAGGAGCGACGTAAATTGAACAAATGTGATAGAATTTCGCTGAATTCTTATATTAACCAAAATATAAAATGATCTAATCGGGTCTCTGATTGCCCTATCATAGAAGTGTAATAGTGCATTTTACTCGTCATTTCATGCGCTTTGAGATGCCGCTTTGCCCAATACGCTAACTGAAATAGAAGCGACGTAAATTGAACGAATGTGATAGAATTTCGCTGAATTCTTAAATTAACCATAATATAAAATGATCTAATCGGGTCTCTGTTCGCCCTATCATAGAACTTTAATAGTGCATTTTACTCGCCCTTCCACGCGCTTTAAGATGCCGTCTAGCCCAGTACGCCAACTGAAATAGGAGCGACGTAAATTGAACAAATGTGATAGAATTTCGCAGAATTCTTATATTAACCAAAATATAAAATGATCTAATCGGGTCTCTGATTGCCCTACCCTAGAAGTTTAATAGTGCATTTTACACGCCAATCCACGCGCTTTAAGATTCCGCCTAGCGCAGTACGCTATCTGAAATAGGAGCGACGTAAGTTGAACAAATGTGATAGAATTACGCTGAATTCTTATATTAACCGTAATATAAAATGATCTAACCGGGTCTCTGTTTGAATTATCCTAGAAGTTTGACAGTGCATTTCACTCGCCATTTCATGCGCTTTGAGATGCCGCTTAGCCCAATACGCTATCTGAAATAGGAGCGACGTAAATTGAACAAATGTGATAGAATTTCGCTGAATCCTTATATTAACCAAAATATAAAATGATCTAATCGGGTCTCTTATTGCCCTATCATAGAAGTTTCATAGGGTATTTTACTCGCCATTCCACTCGCTTTAAGATGCCGCCTAGCCCAGTACGCTATCTGAAATAGGAAGGACGTAAATTGAACAAGTGTGATAGAATTTCGTTGAATTCTTAAATTAACCATAATATAAAATGATCAAATCGGGTCTCTGTCTGCCATACCCTAGAAGTTTAATAGTGCATTTTATTCGCCATTTCATGCGCTTCGAGTTGCCGCTTAGCACAATACGCTATCTGAAATATCAGCGACGTAAATTGAACAAATGTGATAGAATTTCGGTGAATTCTTATATTAACCTTAATGTAAAATGATCTAATCGGGTCTCTGTTCGCCCTACCCTAGAAGTTTGATAGTGCATTTCTCTCGTCATTTCATGCGCTTTAAGATGCCGCTTAGCCCTGTAACCTATCTGAAATAGGAGCGATGTAAATTGGACAAATGTGATAGAATTTCCCTGAAGTCTTATATTAAACAAAATATAAAATGATCTAATCGGGTCACTGATTGCCCTATCATAGAAGTCTAATAGTGCATTTTACTCGACATTCCACGCGCTTTATGTTGCCGCCTAGCCCAGTACGCTATCTGAAATAGGAGCGACGTAAATTGAACAAATGTGATAGAATTTTGCTGAATTCTTAAATTAACCATAATATAAAATGATCTAATCGGGTCCCTGATTGCCCTATCATCGAAGTTAAATAGTGAATTTCACTCGCCATTCCACGCGCTTTAAGATGCTGACTAGCCCAGTACGCTATCTGAAATAGGAGCGACGTAAATTGAACAAATTTGTTAGAATTTCCCTGAATTCTTAAATTAACCATAATATAAAATGATCTAATCGGGTTTCTGTTCGCCCTAGCCGAGAAGATTAATAGTGCATTGTATTCGCCATTTCAGGCGCTTTGAGATGCCGCTTAATCCAATACGCTATCTGAAATAGGAGTGACGTAAATTCAACAAATGTGATAGAATTACGCTTAATTCTTATATTAACCGTAATATAAAATGTTCTAATCGGGTCTCTCTTTCCCTTACCCTAGAAGTTTAACAGTGCACTTCACTCGCCATTTCATGCGCTTTGAGATGCCGCTTAGCCCAATGCGCTATCTGAAATAGGAGCGACGTAAATTGAACAAATGTGATGGAATTTCCCTGAATTCTTATATTAACCTTAATGTAAAATGATCTAATCGGGTCTCTGTTCGCCCTACCCTAGAAGTTGAATAGTGCATTTCACTCGCCATTTCATGCGCTTTGAGATGCCGCATAGCCCAGTACGCTATCTGAAATAGGAACGACGTAAATTGAACAAATGTGATAGAATTTTGCTGAATTCTTAAATTAACCATAATATAAAATGATCTAATCGGGTCTCTGTTCGCCCTAGCCGAGAAGTTTAATAGTGCATTTTATTCGCCATTTCATGCGCTTTGAGATGCCGCTTAGCCCAATACGCTATCTGGAATTGGAGCGACGTAAATTGAACAAACGCGATAGGATTTCGCTGAATTCTTATATTAACCAAAATATAAAATGATATAATCGGGTCTCGGATTGCCCTATCATAGAAGGCTAATAGTGCATTTTACTCGCTATTCCACGCGCTTTAAGATGCCGGCTAGCCCAGTAGGCTATCTGAAATAGGAGCGACGTAAATTGAACAAATGTGATAGAATTTCGCTGAATTCTTATATTAACCAAAATATAAAATTATCTAATCGGGCCTCTGATTGCCCTACCCTAGAAGTTTAATAATGCATTTTACTCGCCATTTCATGCGCTTTGAGGTGCCGCTTAGCCCAATCAGCTATCTGAGATAGGAGCGACGGAAATTGAACAAATGTGATAGAATTTCGCTGAATTCTTATATTAACCAAAATATAAAATGATCTAATCGGGTCTCTGATTGCCCTATCATAGAAGTTTAACAGTGCATTTTACTCGCCATTCCACGCGCTTTACGTTGCCGCCTAGCCCAGCACGCTATCTGAAATAGGAGCTACGTAAGTTGAACAAATGTCACAAAATTACGCTGAATTCTTATATTAACCGTAATATAAAATGATCTAATCGGGTCTCCGTTTGCCTTATCCTAGAAGTTTAATAGTGCATTTTACTCGCCATTTCATGCGCTTTGAGATGCCGCTTAGCCCAGTACGCTATCTGAAGTAGGAGCGATGTAAATTGAACAAATGTGATAGAATTTCGATGAATTCATTTATTAACCAAAATATAAAATGATCTAATCGGGTCTCCGTTTGCCTTATCCTAGAAGTTTAATAGTGCATTTTACTCGCCATTTCATGCGCTTTGAGATGCCGCTTAGCCCAATACGCTATCTGAAATAGGAGCGACGTAAATTGAACAAATGTGATAGAATTTCGCTGAATTCTTATATTAACCAAAATATAAAATGATCTAATCGGGTCTCTCATTGCCCTACCCTAGAAGTTTAATAGTGCATTTTACTCGCCATTTCATGCGCTTTGAGATGCCGCTTAGCCCAATACGCTATCTGAAATAGGAGCGACGTAAATTGAACAAATGTGATAGAATTTCGCTGAATTCTTATATTAACCAAAATATAAAATGATCGAATCGGGTCTCTCATTGCCCTACCCTAGAAGTTTAATAGTGCATTTTACTCGCCATTTCATGCGCTGTGAGATGCCGCTTAGCCCAATACGCTATCTGAAATAGGAGCGACGTAAATTGAACAAATGTGATAGAATTTCGCTGGATTCTTATATTAACCAAAATATAAAATGATCTAATCGCGTCTCTGATTGCCCTATCATAGAAGTTTAATAGTGCCTTTTACTCGCAATTCCACGCGCTTTAAGTTGCCGCCTAGCCCAGTACGCTATCTGAAATAGGAGCTACGTAAGTTGAACAAATGTCACAGAATTACGCTGCATTCTTATGTTAACCGTAATATAAAATGATCTAATCGGGTCTCTGTTTGCCTTATCCTAGAAATTTAATAGTGCATTTTACTCGTCAATTCATGCGCTTTGCGATGCCGCTTAGCCCAATAAGCTATCTGAGATAGGAGCGACGTAAATTGAACAAATGTGATAGAATTTCGCTGAATTCTTATATTAACCAAAATATAAAATGATCTAATCGGGTCTCTGATTGCCCTATCATAGAAGTTTAACAGTGCATTTTACTCGCCATTCCACGCGCTTTACGTTGCCGCCTAGCCCAGCACGCTATCTGAAATAGGAGCTACGTAAGTTGAACAAATGTCACAAAATTACGCTGAATTCTTATATTAACCGTAATATAAAATGATCTAATCGGGTCTCCGTTTGCCTTATCCTAGAAGTTTAATAGTGCATTTTACTCGCCATTTCATGCGCTTTGAGATGCCGCTTAGCCCAGTACGCTATCTGAAATAGGAGCGATGTAAATTGAACAAATGTGATAGAATTTCGATGAATTCATTTATTAACCAAAATATAAAATGATCTAATCGGGTCTCCGTTTGCCTTATCCTAGAAGTTTAATAGTGCATTTTACTCGCCATTTCATGCGCTTTGAGATGCCGCTTAGCCCAATACGCTATCTGAAATAGGAGCGACGTAAATTGAACAAATGTGATAGAATTTCGCTGAATTCTTATATTAACCAAAATATAAAATGATCTAATCGGGTCTCTGATTGCCCTACCCTAGAAGTTTAATAGTGCATTTTACTCGCCATTTCATGCGCTTTGAGATGCCGCTTAGCCCAATACGCTATCTGAAATAGGAGCGACGTAAATTGAACAAATGTGATAGAATTTCGCTGAATTCTTATATTAACCAAAATATAAAATGATCTAATCGGTTCTCTCATTGCCCTACCCTAGAAGTTTAATAGTGCATTTTACTCGCCATTTCATGCGCTTTGAGATGCCGCTTAGCCCAATACGCTATCTGAAATAGGAGCGACGTAAATTGAACAAATGTGATAGAATTTCGCTGAATTCTTAAATTAACCATAATATAAAATGATCTAATGGGGTCTCTGTTTGCCCTACCCTAGAAGTTTAATAGTGCATTTTACTCGCCATTTCTTGCGCTTTGAGATGCCACTTAGCACAAGTCGCTATCTGAAATAGGAGCGATGTAAATTGAACAAATGTGATAGAATTTCGCTGAATTCTTATATTAACCTTAATGTAAAATGATCTAATCGGGCCTTTGTTCGCCCTACCCAAGAAGTTTAATAGTGCATTTCACTCGTCATTTCATGCGCTTTGCGATGCCGCTTAGCCCAATAAGCTATCTGAAATTGGAGCGACGTATATTGAACAAATGTGATAGAATTTCGCTGAATTCTTATATTAACCAAAATATAAAATGATCTAATTGGGTCTCTGATTGCCCTATCATAGAAGTTTAATAGTGCATTTTACTCGCCATTCCACGCGCTTTCAGATGCCGCCTAGCCCAGTACGCTATCTGAAATAGGAGCTACGTAAGTTGAACGAATGTGACAGAATTACGCTGATTTCTTATATTAACCGTAATATAAAATGATCTAATCGGGTCTCTGTTTGCCTTATCCTAGAAGTTTAATAGTGCACTTTACTCCCCATTTCATGCGCTTTGAGAGGGCTCTTAGCCCAATACGCTATCTGAAATAGGAGCGACGTAAATTGAACAAATGTGATAGAATTTCGCTGAATTCTTATATTAACCAAAATATAAAATGATCTAATCCGGTCTCTGTTTGCCCTACCCTAGAAGTTTAATAGTGCATTTTACGAGCCATTTCTTGCGCTTTGAGATGCAGCTTAGCCCAATACGCTATCTGAAATAGGAGCGACGTAAATTGAACAAATGTGATAGAATTTCGCTGAATTCTTATATTAACCAAAATATAAAATGATCTAATCGGGTCTCTCATTGCCCTACCCTACAAGTTAAATAGTGCATTTTACTCGCCATTTCATGCGCTTTGAGATGCCGCTTAGCCCAATACGCTATCTGAAATAGGAGCGACGTAAATTGAACAAATGTGATAGAATTTCCCTGAAATGTTATAGTAAACAAAATATAAAATGATCTATTCGTAACTCTGACTGCCCTATCATAGAAGTTTAGAAGTGCATTTTACTCGCCCTTCCACGCACTTTAAGATGCCGCCTAGCCCAGTACGCTATCTGAAATAGGAGCGACGTTAGTTTAACAAATGTGATAGAATTACGCTGAATTCTTATATTAACCGTAATATAAAATGATCTATTCGGGTGTCTGTTCGCCCTACCCTAGAAGTTTAATAGTGCATTTCACTCGCCGTTCCATGCGCTTTGAGATGCCGCGTAGCCCAATACGCTATCTGAAATAGGAGCGACGTAAATTGAACAAATGTGATAGAATTTCGCTGAATCCTTATATTAACCAAATATGAAAAGATCTTATCGGTCTCTGATTGCCCTACCCTAGAAGTTTAATAGTGCATTTTACTCGCCCTTTCATGCGCTTTGCGATGCCGCTTAGCCCAATACGCTATCTGAAATAGGAGCGACGTAAATTGAACAAATGTGATAGAATTTCGCTGAATTCTTATATTAACCAAAATATAAAATGATCTAATCGGGTCTCTGATTGCCGTATCATAGAAGATTAATAGTGCATTTTACTCGCCATTCCACGCGCTTTAAGATGCCGCCTAGCCCAGTATGCTATCTGAAATAGGAACGACGTAAATTGAACAAATGTAATAGAATTTTGCTGATTCTTAAATTAACCATAATATAAATCATCTAATCGGGTCTCTGATTGCCTTACCCTAGAAGTTTAATAGTGCATTTTACTCGCCATTTCATGCGCTTTGAGATGGCGCTTAGCCCAATACGCTATCTGAAATAGGAGCGACGTAAATTGAACAAATGTGATAGAATTTGCCTGAATTCTTATATTAACCTTAATGTAAAATGATCTAATCGGGTCTTTGTTCGCCCAACCCTAGAAGTTTAATAGTGCATTTTACTCGCCATTTCATGCGCTTTGAGATGCCGCTTAGCCCAATACGCTATCTGAAATAGGAGCGACGTAAATTGAACGAATGTGACAGAATCTCGCTGAATTCTTATATTAACCAAAATATAAAATGATCTAATCGGGTCTCTGATTGCCCTACCCTAGAAGTTTAATAGTGCATTTTTACTCGCCATTTCATGCGCTTTGAGATGCCGCTTAGCCCAATACGCTATCTGAAATAGGAGCGACGTAAATTGAACAAATGTGATAGAATTTCGCTGAATTCTTATATTAACCAAAATATAAAATGATCTAATCGGTTCTCTCATTGCCCTACCCTAGAAGTTTAATAGTGCATTTTACTCGCCATTTCATGCGCTTTGAGATGCCGCCTAGCCCAGTACGCTATCTGAAATAGGAGCTACGTAAGTTGAACGAATGTGACAGAATTACGCTGATTTCTTATATTAACCGTAATATAAAATGATCTAATCGGGTCTCCGTTGGCCTTATCCTAGAAGTTTAATAGTGCATTTTACTCGCCATTTCATGCGCTTTGAGATGCCGCATAGCCCAGTACGCTATCTGAAATAGGAGCGATGTAAATTGAACAAATGTGATAGAATTTCGATGAATTCATTTATTAACCAAAATATAAAATGATCTAATCGGGTCTCCGTTTGCCTTATCCTAGAAGTTTAATAGTGCATTTTACTCCCCATTTCATGCGCTTTGAGATGCCGCTTAGCCCAATACGCTATCTGAAATAGGAGCGACGTAAATTGAACAAATGTGATAGAATTTCGCTGAATTCTTATATTAACCAAAATATAAAATGATCTAATCGGGTCTCTGATTGCCCTACCCTAGAAGTTTAATAGTGCATTTTACTCGCCATTTCATGCGCTTTGAGATGCCGCTTAGCCCAATACGCTATCTGAAATAGGAGCGACGTAAATTGAACAAATGTGATAGAATTTCGCTGAATTCTTATATTAACCAAAATATAAAATGATCTAATCGGGTCTCTCATTGACCCACCCTAGAAGTTTAATAGTGCATTTTACTCGCCATTTCATGCGCTTTGAGATGCCGCTTAGCCCAATACGCTATCTGAAATAGGAGCGACGTAAATTGAACAAATGTGATAGAATTTCGCTGAATTCTTAATTAACCATAATATAAAATGATCTAATGGGGTCTCTGTTTGCCCTACCCTAGAAGTTTAATAGTGCATTTTACTCGCCATTTCTTGCGCTTTGAGATGCCACTTAGCACAAGTCGCTATCTGAAATAGGAGCGATGTAAATTGAACAAATGTGATAGAATTTCGCTGAATTCTTATATTAAACCTTAATGTAAAATGATCTAATCGGGCCCTTGTTCGCCCTACCCAAGAAGTTTAATAGTGCATTTCACTCGTCATTTCATGCGCTTTGCGATGCCCGCTTAGCCCAATAAGCCTATCTGAAATTGGAGCGACGTATATTGAACAAATGTGATAGAATTTCGCTGAATTCTTATATTAACCAAAATAAAAATGATCTAATCGGGTCTCTGATTGCCCTATCATAGAAGATTAAGAGTGCATTTTACTCGCCATTCCACGCGCTTTAAGATGCCGCCTAGCCCAGTATGCTATCTGAAATAGGAGCGACGTAAGTTGAACAAATGTGATAGAATTACGCTGAATTCTTATATTAACCGTAATATAAAATGATCTAATCGGGTCTCCGTTTGCCTTATCCTAGAAGTTTAATAGTGCATTTTACTCGCCATTTCATGCGCATTGAGATGCCGCTTAGCCCAATGCGCTATCTGAAATAGGAGTGACATAAATTGAACAAATGTGATAGAGTATCGCTGAATTCTTAAATTAACCATAATATAAAATGATCTTATCGGGTCTCTGTTTGCCCTACCCTAGAAGTTTAATAGTGCATTTTACTCGCCATTTCTTGCGCTTTGAGATGCCGCTTAGCCCAATACGCTATCTGAAATATCAGCGACGTAAATTGAACAAATGTGATATAATTACGCTGCATTCTTATATTAACCGTAATATAAAATGATCTGATCGGGTCTCTGTTTGCCTTATCCTAGAAGTTCAAAAGTGCATTTCACTCGTCATTCAATGCGCTTTGAGATGCCGCTTAGCCCAATAAGCTATCTGAAATAGGAGCGACGTAAATTGAACAAATGTGATAGAATTTTTCTGAATTCTTAAATAAACCATAATATGAAATGATCTAATCGGGTCTCTGTTTGCCTACCCTAGAAGTTTAACAGTGCATTTTAGTCGCCATTTCATGCGCTTTGAGATGCCGCTTAGCCCAATACGCTATCTGAAATAGTAGCGACGTAAATTGAACAAACGTGATAGAATTTCGCTGAATTCTTTTATTAACCATAATGTTAAATGATCTAATCGGGTCTCTCTTCGCCCTAGCGTAGAAGCTTAATAGTGCATTTTACACGCCATTTCATGCGCTTTGAGATGCCGCTTAGCCCAATACGCTATCTGAAATAGGAGCGACGTAAATTGAACAAATGTGATAGAATTTCGCTGAATTCTTATATTAACCAAAATATAAAATGATCTAATCGGGTCTCTGATTGCCCTACCCTAGAAGTTTAATAGTGCATTTTACTCCCCATTTCATGCACTTTGAGATGCCGCTCAGCCCAATACGCTATCTGAAATAGGAGCGACGTAAATTAAACAAATGTGATAGAATTTCGCTGAATACTTATATTAACCAAAATATAAAATGATCTAACCGGGTCTCTGATTGCCCTATCATAGAAGTTTAATAGTACATTTTACTCGCCACTCCACGCGCTTTAAGATGCCGCCTAGCCCAGTATGCTATCTGAAATAGGAGCGACGTAAGTTGAACAAATGTGATAGAATTACGCTGAATTCTTATATTAACCGTAATATAAAATGATCTAATCGGGTCTCCGTTTGCCTTATCCTAGAAGCTTAATAGTGCATTTTACTCGCAATTTCATGCGCATTGAGATGCCGCTTAGCCCAATACGCTATCTGAAATAGGAGCGGACATAAATTGAACAAATGTGATAGAGTTTCGCTGAATTCTTAAATTAACCATAATATAAAATGATCTTATCGGGTCTCTGTTTGCCCTACCCTAGAAGTTTAATAGTGCATTTTACTCGCCATTTCTTGCGCTTTGAGATGCCGCTTAGCCCAATACGCTATCTGAAATATCAGCGACGTAAATTGAACAAATGTGATAGAATTACGCTAATTCTTATATTAACCGTATATAAAATGATCTGATCGGGTCTCTGTTTGCCTTATCCTAGATGTTCAATAGTGCATTTCACTCGTCATTCAATGCGCTTTGAGATGCCGCTTAGCCCAATAAGCTATCTGAAATAGGAGCGACGTAAATTGAACAAATGTGATAGAATTTTCTGAATTCTTAAATAAACCATAATATGAAATGATCTAATCGGGTCTCTGTTTGCCCTACCCTAGAGTTTAACAGTGCATTTTAGTCGCCATTTCATGCGCTTTGAGATGCCGCTTAGCCCAATACGCTATCTGAAATAGTAGCGACGTAAATTGAACAAACGTGATAGAATTTCGCTGAATTCTTTTATTAACCATAATGTTAAATGATCTAATCGGGTCTCTCTTCGCCCTAGCGTAGAAGCTTAATAGTGCATTTTACACGCCATTTCATGCGCTTTGAGATGCCGCTTAGCCCAATACGCTATCTGAAATAGGAGCGACGTAAATTGAACAAATGTGATAGAATTTCGCTGAATTCTTATATTAACCAAAATATAAATGATCTAATCGGGTCTCTGATTGCCCTACCCTAGAAGTTTAATAGTGCATTTTACTCCCCATTTCATGCACTTTGAGATGCCGCTTAGCCCAGTACGCTATCTGAAATAGGAGCGACGTAAATTAAACAAATGTGATAGAATTTCGCTGAATTCTTATATTAACCAAAATATAAAATGATCTAAGCGGGTCTCTGATTGCCCTATCATAGAAGCTTAACAGTGCATTTTACTCGCCATTCCACGCGCTTTAAGTTGCCGCCTAGCCCAGTACGCTATCTGAAATAGCAGCTACGTAAGTTGAACAAATGTCACAGAATTACGCTGAATTCTTATATTAACCGTAATATAAAATGATCTAATCGGGTCTCTGTTTGCCTTATCCTACAAGTTTAATAGTGCATTTTACTCGCCAATTCATGCGCTTTGCGATGCCGCTTAGCCCAATAAGCTATCTGAAATAGGAGCGACGTAAATTGAACAAATGTGATAGAATTTCGCTGAATTGATAAATTAACCATAAAATAAAATGATCTAATCGAGTCTCTGTTTGCCCTACCCTAGCAGTTTAATAGTGCATTTTACTCGCCATTCCGCGCGCTTTAAGATGCCGCTTAGCCCAATACGCTATCTGAAATAGGAGCGACGTAAATTGAACAAATGTGATAGAATTTCGCTGAATTCTTATATTAACCAAAATATAAAATGATCTAATCGGGTCTCTGATTGCCCTATCATTGAAGTTTAATAGTGCATTTTACTCGCCATTCCACGCGCTTTAAGTTGCCGCCTAGCCCAGCACGCTATCCGAAATAGGA
This sequence comes from Macropis europaea, assembly GCA_916610135.2. Taxonomy (NCBI): domain Eukaryota; kingdom Metazoa; phylum Arthropoda; class Insecta; order Hymenoptera; family Melittidae; genus Macropis; species Macropis europaea. The sequence goes on along the minus strand of CAKAJE020001441.1, from coordinate 3,699 downwards.
GCTACGTAGTTGAACAAATGTCACAGAATTACGCTGAATTCTTATATTAACCGTAATATAAAATGATCTAATCGAGTTTCTGTTTGCCTTATCCTAGAAGTTTAATAGTGCATTTTACTCGCCATTTCATGCGCTTTGAGATGCCGCTTAGCCCAATATGCTATCTGATATAGGAGCGACGTAAATTGAACAAATGCGATAGAATTACGCTGATTCTTATATTAACCAAAATATGAAATGATCTATTCGGGTCTCTGATTGCCCTATCATAGAAGTTTAATAGTGCATTTTACTCGCCATTCCACGCGCTTTAAGTTGCCGCCTAGCCCAGTACGCTATCTGAAATAGGAGCGACGTAAATTGAACAAATGTGATAGAATTTCGCTGAATTCTTATATTAACCGTAATATAAAATGATCTAATCGGGTCTCTGTTTGCCTTACCCTAGAAGTTTAATAGTGCATTTTTACTCGCCATTTCATGCGCTTTGAGATGCCGCTTAGCCCAATATGCTATCTGATATAGGAGCGACGTAAATTGAACAAATGCGATAGAATTACGCTGAATTCTTATATTAACCAAAATATAAAATGATCTAATCGGGTCTCTGATTGCCCTATCATAGAAGTTTAATAGTGCATTTTACACGCCATTCCACGCGCTTTAAGATGCGCCTAGCCAGTATGCTATCTGAAATAGGAACGACGTAAATTGAACAAATGTGATAGAATTTTGCTGAATTCTTAATTAACCATAATATAAAATCATCTAATCGGGTCTCTGATTGCCCTACCCTAGAAGTTAATAGTGCATTTTACTCGCCAATCCACGCGCTTTAAGATTCCGCCTAGCGCAGTACGCTATCTGAAATACGAGCGACGTAAGTTGAACAAATGTGATAGAATTACGCTGAATTCTTATATTAACCGTAATATAAAATGATCTAATCGGGTCTCTGTTTGCCTTATCCTAGAAGTTTAATAGTGCATTTTACTCGCCATTTCATGCGCATTGAGATGCCGCTTAGCCCAATACGCCATCTGAAATAGGAGCGACATAAATTGAACAAATGTGATAGAGTTTCGCTGAATTCTTAAATTAACCATAATATAAAATGATCTTATCGGGTCTCTGTTTGCCCTACCCTAGAAGTTTAGTAGTGCATTTTACTCGCCATTTCTTGCGCTTTGAGATGCCGCTTAGCCCAATACGCTATCTGAAATATCAGCGACGTAAATTGAACAAATGTGATAGAATTACGCTGAATTCTTATATTAACCGTAATATAAAATGATCTGATCGGGTCTCTGTTTGCCCTATCCTAGAAGTTTAGTAGTGCATTTCACTCGTCATTTCATGCGCTTTGAGATGCCGCTTAGCCCAATAAGCTATCTGAAATAGGAGCGACGTAAATTATAACAACTGTGATAGAATTTTTCTGAATTCTTAAATAAACCATAATATGAAATGATCTAATCGGGTCTCTGTTTGCCTACCCTAGAAGTTTAACAGTGCATTTTGCTCGCCATTTCATGCGCTTTGAGATGCCGCTTAGCCCAATACGCTATCTGAAATAGGAGCGACGTAAATTGAACAAGTGTGATAGAATTTCGTTGAATTCTTAAATTAACCATAATATAAAATGATCTAATCGGGTCTCTGTTTGCAATACCCTAGATGTTTGATAGTGCATTTTGCTCGCCATTTAATGCGCTTTGAGATGCCGCTTAGCCCAATACGCTATCTGAAATAGGAGCGACGTAAATTGAACAAATGTGATAGAATTTCCCTGAAATCTTATATTAAACAAAATATAAAATGATCTAATCGGGACTCCGATTGCCCTATCATAGAAGTTTAGTACTGCATTTTACTCGCCATTCCACGCGCTTTAAGATGCCGCCTAGCCCAGTACGCTATCTGAAATAGGAACGACGTAAATTGAACAAATGTGGTAGAATTTTGCTGAATTCTTAAATTAACCATGATATAAAATGATCCAATCGGGTCTCTGTTTCCCATACCCTAGAAGTTTAACAGTGGATTTTGCTCGCCATTTCATGCGCTTTGAGATGCCGCTTAGCCCAATACGCTATCTGAAATAGGAGCGACGTAAATTGAACAAATGTGATAGAATTTCCCTGAATTCTTATATTAACCTTAATGTAAAATGATCTAAACGGGTCTCTGTGCGCCCTACCCTAGAAGTTGAATAGTGCATTTCACTCGCCATTTCATGCGCTTTGAGATGCCGCATAGCCCAGTACGCTATCTGGAATAGGAGCGACGTAAATTGAACAAACGTGATAGGAATCGCTGAATTCTTATATTAACCAAAATATAAAATGATCTAATCGGGTCTCTGATTGCCCTACCATAGAAGGCTAATAGTGCATTTTACTCGCTATTCCACGCGCTTTCAGGTGCCGGCTAGCCCAGTAGGCTATCTGAAATAGGAGTGACGTAAATTGAACAAATGTGATAGAATTACTCTTAATTCTTTTATTAACCATAATGTAATATGATCTAATCGGGTCTCTGTTTGCCATACCCTAGAAGTTTAATAGTGGATTTTGCTCGCCATTTCATGAGCATTGAGATGCCGCATAGCCCAGTACGCTATCTGAAATAGGAGCGACGTAAGTGAACAAAAGTGATAGAATTTCGCTGAATCCTTATATTAACCAAAATATAAAGTGATCTAATCGGATCTCTGATTGCCCTACCATAGAAGTTTAGTAGAGCATTTTACTCGCCATTCCACGCGCTTTAAGATGCCGCGTAGCCCAATACGCTATCTGAAATGGAGCGACGTAAATTGAACAAATGTGATAGAATTTCGCTGAATTCTTAAGTTAACCATAGTATAAAATCATCTAATCGGGTCTCTGATTGCCTACCCTAGAAGTTTAATAGTGCATTTTACTCGCCAATCCACGCGCTTTAAGATTCCGCCTAGCGCAGTACGCTATCTGAAATAGGAGCGACGTAAGTTGAACAAATGTGATAGAATTACGCTGAATTCTTATATTAACCGTAATATAAATGATCTAATCGGGTCTCTGTTTGCCTTATCCTAGAAGTTTAATAGTGCATTTTACTCGCCATTTTCATGCGCATTGAGATGCCGCTTAGCCCAATACGCCATCTGAAATAGGAGCGACATAAATTGAACAAATGTGATAGAGTTTCGCTGAATTCTTAAATTAACCATAATATAAAATGATCTTATCGGGTCTCTGTTTGCCCTACCCTAGAAGTTTAGTAGTGCATTTTACTCGCCATTTCTTGCGCTTTGAGATGCCGCTTAGCCCAATACGCTATCTGAAATATCAGCGACGTAAATTGAACAAATGTGATAGAATTACGCTGAATTCTTATATTAACCGTAATATAAAATGATCTGATCGGGTCTCTGTTTGCCCTATCCTAGAAGTTTAGTAGTGCATCTCACTCGTCATTTCATGCGCTTTGAGTTGCCGCTTAGCCCAATAAGCTATCTGAAATAGGGGAGCGACGTAAATTATAACAACTGTGATAGAATTTTTCTGAATTCTTAAATAAACCATAATATGAAATGATCTAATCGGGTCTCTGTTTGCCCTACCCTAGAAGTTTAACAGTGCATTTTGCTCGCCATTTCATGCGCTTTGAGATGCCGCTTATCCCAATACGCTATCTGAAATAGGAAAATAGGAA
>CAKAJE020001440.1:0-32003 GCA_916610135.2 Macropis europaea | reverse complement strand
TCGGGTCTCTGTTTGCCTTATCCTAGAAGTTTAGTATTGCATTTTACTCGGCATTTCATGCGCTTTGAGATACCGCTTAGCCCAATACGCTATCCGAAATAGGAGCGACGTAAATTGAACAAATGTGATAGAATTTCGCTGAATTCTTAAATTAACTATAATATAAAATGATCTAATCGGATCTCTGATTGCCTTATCCTAGAAGTTTAGTATTGCATTTTACTCGCCATTTCATGCGCTTTGAGATGCCGCTTAGCCCAATACGCTATTTGAAATAGGAGCGACGTAAATTGAACAAATGTGATAGAAGTTCGCTGAATTCTTAAATTAACAATAATATAAAATGATTTAATCGGGTCTCTGTTGGCCCTACCCTAGAAGTTTAGTAGTGCATTTTACTCGCCATTTCATGCGCCTTCAGATGCCGCTTAGCTCAATACGCTATCTGAAATAGGAGCGACGTAAATTGAACAAATGTGATAGAATTTCGCTGAATTCTTAAATTAACCATAACATAAAATGATCTGATCGGGTCTCTGTTTGCCCTACCCTAGAAGTTTAATAGTGCATTTCACTCGTCATTTCATGCGCTTTGAGATGCCGCTAAGCACAATAAGCTATCTTTAATAGCAGCGACGTAAATTGAACAAATGTGAAAGAATTACGCCGCATTCTTATATTAACCGTAATATAAAATGATCTAATCGGGTCTCTGTTTGCCTTATCCTAGAAGTTTAATAGTGCATTTCACTCGTCATTTCATGCGCTTTGAGATGCCGCTAAGCCCAATAAGCTATCTGTAATAGAAGCGACGTAAATTGAACAAATGTGATAGAATTTCGTTGAATTCTTATATTAACCTTAATGTAAAATGATCTAATCGGGTCTCTGTTTGCCTTATCCTAGAAGTTTAATAGTGCATTATACTCGTCATTTCATGCGGATTGAGATGCCGCTAAGCCCAATAAGCTGAAATAAGAGCGACGTAAATTGAACAAATGTGATAGAATTTCGCAGAATTCTTATATTAACCAAAATATAAAATGATCGAATCGGGTCTCTGTTCGCCCTAGCCTAGTAGTTTAACAGTGCATTTTATTCGCCATTTTATGCGCTTTGAGATGCCGCTTAGCCGAATACGCTATCTGAAATAGGAGCGACGTAAATTGAACAGATGTGATAGAATTTCGCTGAATTCTTATATTAACCAAGGTATAAAATGATCTAGTCTGGTCTCTGATTGCCCTATCATAGAAGGTTAATAGTGCATTTTACTCGCCATTCCACACGCTTTAAGATGCCGCCTAGCCCAGTACGCTGTCTGAAATAGGAGCGACGTAAATTGAACAAATGTGATAGAATCTCGCTGAATACTTATATTAACCTTAATGTAAAATGATCTATTCGGGTCTCTGTTCGCCCTACCCTAGAAGTTTAATAGTGCATTTTACCCGCCATTTCATGCGCTTTGAGATGCCGCTTATCCCAATACGCTATCTGAAATAGGACCGACGTAAATTGAACAAATGTGATAGAATTTCGCTGAATTCTTAAATTAACCATAATATCAAATGATCTAATCGGGTCTCTGTTTGCCCTACCCTAGAAGTTTAATAGTGCGTTTCACTCGTCATTTCATGCGCTTTGAGACGCCGCTTCGCCCAATAAGCTATTTGAAATAGGAGCGACGTAAATTGAACAAATGTGATAGAATTTCGCTGAATTCTTAAAGTAACCTTAATATAAAATGATCTAATCGGGTCTCTGGTTTCCCTACCATAGAAGTTTTATAGTGCATTTTACTCGCCATTCCACGCGCCTTAAGATGCCGCCTAGCCCAGTACGCTGTCTGAAATAGGAGCGACGCAAATTGAACAAATGTGATAGAATCTCGCTGAATACTTATATTAACCTTAATTTAAAATGATCTAATCGGGTCTCTGTTCGCCCTACCCTAGAACTTTAATAGTGCATTTCATTCGTCATTTCATGCGCTTTGAGATGCCGCCCTAGCCCAATACGCTATCTGAAATAGGAGCGACGTAAATTGAACAAATGTGATAGAATTTCGCTGAGCTCTTATATTAACCAAAGTATAAATTGATCTAATCTGGTCTCTGATTGCCCTATCATAGAAGGTTAATAGTGCATTTTACTCGCCATTCCACGCGCTTTAAGATACCGCCTAGCCCAGTACGCTGTCTGAAGTAGAAGCGACGTAATTGAACAAGTGTGATAGAATCTCGCTGAATACTTATATTAACCTTAATGTAAAATGATCTAATTGGGTCTCTGTTCGCCCTACCCTAGAAGTTTAATAGTGCATTTCACTCGCCATTTCATCCGCTTTGAGATGACGCTTAACCCAACACGCTATCTGAAATAGGAGCGACGTAAGTTGAACAAATGTGACAGAATTACGCTGCATTCTTATATTCACCTTAATGTAAAATGATCACTTCGGGTCTCTGTTCGCCCTACCCTAGAACTTTAATAGTGCATTTCACTCGTCATTTCATGCGCTTTGAGATGCCGCGTAGCCCAATACGCTATCTGAAATAGGAGCGACGTAAATTGAACAAATGTGATAGGATTTCGCTGAATTCTTAAAGTAACCTCAATATAAAATGATCTAATCGGGTCTCTGGTTTCCCTACCATAGAAGTTTCATTGTGCATTTACTCGCCATTCCACGCGCCTTAAGATGCCGCCTAGCACAGTACGCTATCTGAAATAGGAGCGACGTAAATTGAACAAATGTGATAGAATTTTGCTGAATTCTTAAATTAACCACAATATAAAATGATCTAATCGGGTCTCTGTTTGCCCTACCCTAGTAGTTTAATTGTGCATTCTACTCGCCATTTCATGCGCTTTTCGATGCCGCTTATCCCAATACGCTATCTGAAATAGGAGCGACGTAAATTGAACGAATGTGATAGAATTTCGCTGGATTCTTATATTAACCAAAATATAAAATGATCTAATCGGGTCTCCGATAGCCCTATCATAGAAGTTTAATATTGCATTTTACACGCCATTTGACGCGCTTTAAGATGCCGCCTAGCCCAGTACGCTATCTGAAATAGGAGAGGCGTAAATTGAACAAATGTGATAGAATATCGCTGAATTCTTATATTAACCAAAATATAAAATGATCTAGTCGGGTCTCTGTTTGCCTTATCCTAGAAGTTTAGTATTGCATTTTACTCGGCATTTCATGCGCTTTGAGATACCGCTTAGCCCAATACGCTATCCGAAATAGGAGCGACGTAAATTGAACAAATGTGATAGAATTTCGCTGAATTCTTAAATTAACTATAATATAAAATGATCTAATCGGATCTCTGATTGCCTTATCCTAGAAGTTTAGTATTGCATTTTACTCGCCATTTCATGCGCTTTGAGATGCCGCTTAGCCCAATACGCTATTTGAAATAGGAGCGACGTAAATTGAACAAATGTGATAGAAGTTCGCTGAATTCTTAAATTAACAATAATATAAAATGATTTAATCGGGTCTCTGTTGGCCCTACCCTAGAAGTTTAGTAGTGCATTTTACTCGCCATTTCATGCGCCTTCAGATGCCGCTTAGCTCAATACGCTATCTGAAATAGGAGCGACGTAAATTGAACAAATGTGATAGAATTTCGCTGAATTCTTAAATTAACCATAACATAAAATGATCTGATCGGGTCTCTGTTTGCCCTACCCTAGAAGTTTAATAGTGCATTTCACTCGTCATTTCATGCGCTTTGAGATGCCGCTAAGCACAATAAGCTATCTTTAATAGCAGCGACGTAAATTGAACAAATGTGAAAGAATTACGCCGCATTCTTATATTAACCGTAATATAAAATGATCTAATCGGGTCTCTGTTTGCCTTATCCTAGAAGTTTAATAGTGCATTTCACTCGTCATTTCATGCGCTTTGAGATGCCGCTAAGCCCAATAAGCTATCTGTAATAGAAGCGACGTAAATTGAACAAATGTGATAGAATTTCGTTGAATTCTTATATTAACCTTAATGTAAAATGATCTAATCGGGTCTCTGTTTGCCTTATCCTAGAAGTTTAATAGTGCATTATACTCGTCATTTCATGCGGATTGAGATGCCGCTAAGCCCAATAAGCTGAAATAAGAGCGACGTAAATTGAACAAATGTGATAGAATTTCGCAGAATTCTTATATTAACCAAAATATAAAATGATCGAATCGGGTCTCTGTTCGCCCTAGCCTAGTAGTTTAACAGTGCATTTTATTCGCCATTTTATGCGCTTTGAGATGCCGCTTAGCCGAATACGCTATCTGAAATAGGAGCGACGTAAATTGAACAGATGTGATAGAATCTCCCTGAAATCTTATATTAACCATATTATAAAATGATCTAATCGGGTCTCTGTTCGCCCTAGCCTAGAAGTTTAATAGTGCATTTTATTCGCCATTTCATGCGCTTTTAGATGCCGCTTAGCCTAGGACGCTATCTGAAATAGGAGCGACGTAAATTGAACAAATGTGACAGAATTTCCCTGAATTCTTATATTAACCTTAATGTAAAATGATCTAATCGGGTCTCTGTTCGCCCTACCCTTGAAGATTAATAGTGCATTTCACTCGTCATTTCATGCGCTTTGAGATGCCGCATAGCCCAATACGCTATCTGAAATAGGAGCGACGTAAATTGAACGAATGTGATAGAATTTCGCTGGATTCTTATATTAACCAAAATATAAAATGATCTAGTCGGGTCTCTGTTTGCCTTATCCTAGAAGTTAGTATTGCATTTTACTCGCCATTTCATGCGCTTTGAGATACCGCTTAGCCCAATACGCTATCCGAAATAGGAGCGACGTAAATTGAACAAATGTGATAGAATTTCGCTGAGTTCTTAAATTAACTATAATATAAAATGATCTAATCGGGTCTCTGATTGCCTTATCCTAGAAGTTTAGTATTGCATTTTACTCGCCATTTCATGCGCTTTGAGATGCCGCTTAGCCCAATACGCTATTTGAAATAGGAGCGACGTAAATTGAACAAATGTGATAGAATTTCGCTGAATTCTTAAATTAACTATAATATAAAATGATTTAATCGGGTCTCTGTTGGCCCTACCCTAGAAGTTTAGTAGTGCATTTTACTCGCCATTTCATGCGCCTTCAGATGCCGCTTAGCTCAATACGCTATCCGAAATAGGAGCGACGTAAATTGAACAAATGTGATAGAATTTCGCTGAATTCTTAAATTAACCATAACATAAAATAATCTGATCGGGTCTCTGTTTGCCCTACCATAGAAGTTTAATAGTGCATTTCACTCGTCATTTCATGCGCTTTGAGATGCCGCTAAGCACAATAAGCTATCTGGAATAGCAGCGACGTAAATTGAACAAATGTGAAAGAATTACGCCGCATTCTTATATTGACCTTAATATAAAATGATCTAATCGGGTCTCTGTTTGCCTTATCCTAGAAGTTTAATAGTGCATTTCACTCGTCATTTCATGCGCTTTGAGATGCCGCTAAGCCCAATAAGCTATCTGTAATAGAAGCGAAGTAAATTGAACGAATGTGATAGAATTTCGCTGGATTCTTATATTAACCAAAATATAAAATGATCTAATTGGGTCTCTGATTGCCCTATCATAGAAGATTAATAGTGCATTTTACTCGCCACTTCACGCGCTTTAGAATGCCGCCTAGCCCAGTACGGTATCCGAAATAGGAGCGACGTAAATTGTACAAATGTGATAGAATTTTGCTGAATTCTGAAATTAACCATAATATGAAAGGATCTAATCGGGTCTTTGTTTGCCCTACCCTATATGTTTAATAGTGCATTGTACTCGCCATTTCATGCGCTTTGAGATGCCGCTTACCCCAATACGCTATCTGAAATAGGAGCGACGTAAATTGAACAAATGTGATAGAATTTCGCTGAATTCTTATATTAACCGTAATATAAAATGATCTAATCGGGTCTCTGTTTGCCTTATCCTAGAAGTTTAATAGTGCATTTTACTCGCCATTTCATGCGCATTGAGATGCCGCTTAGCCCAATACGCTATCTGAAATAGGAGCGACGTAAATTGAACAAATATGATAGAGTTTCGCTGAATTCTTAAATTAACCATAATATAAAATGATCTTATCCGGTCTCTGTTTGCCCTACCCTAGAAGTTTAATAGGGCATTTTACTCGCCATTTCGTGCGCTTTCAGATGCCGTGTAGCCCAATATGCTATCTGAAATATGAGCGACGTAAATTGAACAAATGTGATAGAGGTTCGCTGAATTCTTATATTAACCTTAATGTAAAATGATCTAATCGGATCTTTGTTCGCCGTACCCTAGAAGTTTAATAGTGCATTTCACTCGTCATTTCATGCGCTTTGCGATGCCGCTTAGCCCAATAAGCTATCTGAAATAGGAGCGACGTAAATTGAACAAATGTGATAGAATTTCGCTGAATTCTTATATTAACCAAAATATAAAATGATCTAGTCGGGTCTCTGATTGCCCTATCATAGAAGTTTAATAGTGCATTTAGCTCGCCTTTCCACACGCTTTAAGATGCCGCCTAGCCCAGTACGCTATCTGAAATTGGAGCAACGTAAATTGAACAAATGTGATAGAATTTCGCTGAATTCTTAAATTAACCATAACACAAAATGATCTAATCGGGTCTCTGTTTGCCCTACCCTAGAAGTTTAATAGTGCATTTTATTCGCCATTTCATGCGCTTTGAGATGCCGCTTAGCCCAATACGCTATCTGAAATAGGAGCGACGTGAATTGAACAAATGTGATCGAATTTCGCTGAATTCTTATATTAACCAAAATATAAAATGATCTAATTGGGTCTCTGATTGCCCTATCATAGAAGATTAATAGTGCATTTTACTCGCCACTCCACGCGCTTTAGAATGCCGCCTAGCCCAGTACGCTACCCGAAATAGGAGCGACGTAAATTGAACAAATGTGACAGAATTTTGCTGAATTCTGAAATTAACCATAATATAAAAGGATCTAATCGGGTCTTTGTTTGCCCTACCCTATATGTTTAATAGTGCATTTTACTCGCCATTTCATGCGTTTTGAGATGCCGCTTACCCCAATACGCTATCTGAAATAGGAGCGACGTAAATTGAACTAATGTGATAGAATTTCGCTGAATTCTTATATTAACCAGAATATAAAATGATCTAGTCGGGTCTCTGATTGCCCTATCATAGAAGTTTAATAGTGCATTTAGCTCGCCTTTCCACACGCTTTAAGATGCCGCCTAGCCCAGTACACTATCTGAAATAGGAGCGACGTAAGTTGAACAAATGTGATAGAATTACGCTGAATTCTTATATTAACCTTAATGTAAAATGATCTAATCGGGCCTTTCTTCGCCCTACTCTAGAAGTTTAGCAGTGCATTTTACTCGCCATTTCATGCGCTTTGAGATGCCGCTTAGCCCAACACGATATCTGCAATAGGAGCGATGTAAATTGAACAAATGTGATAGAATTTGGCTGAATTCTTAAATTAACCATAATATAAAATGATCTAATCGGGTCTCTGTTTGCCCTACCCTAGAAGTTTAATAGTGCATTTTACTCGCCATTTCATGCGCTTTGAGATGGCGCTTAGCCCAATACGCTTTCTGAAATAGGAGCGACGTAAATTGAACGAATGTGATAGAATTTCGCTGGATTCTTATATTAACCAAAATATAAAATGATCTAATCGGGTCTCTGATAGCCCTATCATAGAAGTTTAATAATGCATTTTACTCGCCATTCCACGCGCTTTGAGATGCCGCGTAGCCCAATACGCTATCTGAAATAGGAGCGACGTAAATTGAACAAATGTGACAGAATTTCCCTGAATTCTTATATTAACCTTAATGTAAAATGATCTAATCGGGTCTCTGTTCGCCCTACCCTAGAAGATTAATAGTGCATTTTACTCGCCATTTCTTGCGCTTTGAGATGCCGCTTTGCCCAATAAGCTGTCTGAAATAGCAGCGACGTAAATTGAACAAATGTGAGAGAATTTCGCTGAATTCTTATATTAACCTTAATGTAAAATGTTCTAATTGGGTCTCTGTTCGCCCTACCCTTGAAGATTAATAGTGCATTTCACTCGTCATTTCATGCGCTTTGAGATGCCGCATAGCCCAATACGCTATCTGAAATAGGAGCGACGTAAATTGAACGAATGTGATAGAATTTCGCTGGATTCTTATATTAACCAAAATATAAAATGATCTAATCGGGTCTCCGATAGCCCTATTATAGAAGTTTAATATTGCATTTTACTCGCCATTTCACGCGCTTTAAGATGCCGCCTAGCCCAGTACGCTATCTGAAATAGGAGAGGCGTAAATTGAACAAATGTGATAGAATATCGCTGAATTCTTATATTAACCAAAATATAAAATGATCTAGTCGGGTCTCTGTTTGCCTTATCCTAGAAGTTTAGTATTGCATTTTACTCGCCATTTCATGCGCTTTGAGATACCGCTTAGCCCAATACGCTATCCGAAATAGGAGCGACGTAAATTGAACAAATGTGATAGAATTTCGCTGAGTTCTTAAATTAACTATAATATAAAATGATCTAATCGGGTCTCTGATTGCCTTATCCTAGAAGTTTAGTATTGCATTTTACTCGCCATTTCATGCGCTTTGAGATGCCGCTTAGCCCAATACGCTATTTGAAATAGGAGCGACGTAAATTGAACAAATGTGATAGAATTTCGCTGAATTCTTAAATTAACTATAATATAAAATGATTTAATCGGGTCTCTGTTGGCCCTACCCTAGAAGTTTAGTAGTGCATTTTACTCGCCATTTCATGCGCCTTCAGATGCCGCTTAGCTCAATACGCTATCTGAAATAGGAGCGACGTAAATTGAACAAATGTGATAGAATTTCGCTGAATTCTTAAATTAACCATAACATAAAATAATCTGATCGGGTCTCTGTTTGCCCTACCATAAAAGTTTAATAGTGCATTTCACTCGTCATTTCATGCGCTTTGAGATGCCGCTAAGCACAATAAGCTATCTGGAATAGCAGCGACGTAAATTGAACAAATGTGAAAGAATTACGCCGCATTCTTATATTAACCTTAATATAAAATGATCTAATCGGGTCTCTGTTTGCCTTATCCTAGAAGTTTAATAGTGCATTTCACTCGTCATTTCGTGCGCTTTGAGATGCCGCTAAGCCCAATAAGCTATCTGTAATAGAAGCGAAGTAAATTGAACGAATGTGATAGAATTTCGCTGGATTCTTATATTAACCAAAATATAAAATGATCTAATTGGGTCTCTGATTGCCCTATCATAGAAGATTAATAGTGCATTTTACTCGCCACTTCACGCGCTTTAGAATGCCGCCTAGCCCAGTACGGTATCCGAAATAGGAGCGACGTAAATTGTACAAATGTGATAGAATTTTGCTGAATTCTGAAATTAACCATAATATGAAAGGATCTAATCGGGTCTTTGTTTGCCCTACCCTATATGATTAATAGTGCATTGTACTCGCCATTTCATGCGCTTTGAGATGCCGCTTACCCCAATACGCTATCTGAAATAGGAGCGACGTAAATTGAACAAATGTGATAGAATTTCGCTGAATTCTTATATTAACCGTAATATAAAATGATCTAATCGGGTCTCTGTTTGCCTTATCCTAGAAGTTTAATAGTGCATTTTACTCGCCATTTCATGCGCATTGAGATGCCGCTTAGCCCAATACGCTATCTGAAATAGGAGCGACGTAAATTGAACAAATATGATAGAGTTTCGCTGAATTCTTAAATTAACTATAATATAAAATGATTTAATCGGGTCTCTGTTGGCCCTACCCTAGAAGTTTAGTAGTGCATTTTACTCGCCATTTCATGCGCCTTCAGATGCCGCTTAGCTCAATACGCTATCTGAAATAGGAGCGACGTAAATTGAACAAATGTGATAGAATTTCGCTGAATTCTTAAATTAACCATAACATAAAATAATCTGATCGGGTCTCTGTTTGCCCTACCATAGAAGTTTAATAGTGCATTTCACTCGTCATTTCATGCGCTTTGAGATGCCGCTAAGCACAATAAGCTATCTGGGATAGCAGCGACGTAAATTGAACAAATGTGAAAGAATTACGCCGCATTCTTATATTAACCTTAATATAAAATGATCTAATCGGGTCTCTGTTTGCCTTATCCTAGAAGTTTAATAGTGCATTTCACTCGTCATTTCATGCGCTTTGAGATGCCGCTAAGACCAATAAGCTATCTGTAATAGAAGCGAAGTAAATTGAACGAATGTGATAGAATTTCGCTGGATTCTTATATTAACCAAAATATAAAATGATCTAATTGGGTCTCTGATTGCCCTATCATAGAAGATTAATAGTGCATTTTACTCGCCACTTCACGCGCTTTAGAATGCCGCCTAGCCCAGTACGGTATCCGAAATAGGAGCGACGTAAATTGTACAAATGTGATAGAATTTTGCTGAATTCTGAAATTAACCATAATATGAAAGGATCTAATCGGGTCTTTGTTTGCCCTACCCTATATGTTTAATAGTGCATTGTACTCGCCATTTCATGCGCTTTGAGATGCCGCTTACCCCAATACGCTATCTGAAATAGGAGCGACGTAAATTGAACAAATGTGATAGAATTTCGCTGAATTCTTATATTAACCGTAATATAAAATGATCTAATCGGGTCTCTGTTTGCCTTATCCTAGAAGTTTAATAGTGCATTTTACTCGCCATTTCATGCGCATTGAGATGCCGCTTAGCCCAATACGCTATCTGAAATAGGAGCGACGTAAATTGAACAAATATGATAGAGTTTCGCTGAATTCTTAAATTAACCATAATATAAAATGATCTTATCCGGTCTCTGTTTGCCCTACCCTAGAAGTTTAATAGGGCATTTTACTCGCCATTTCGTGCGCTTTCAGATGCCGTGTAGCCCAATATGCTATCTGAAATATGAGCGACGTAAATTGAACAAATGTGATAGAGGTTCGCTGAATTCTTATATTAACCTTAATGTAAAATGATCTAATAGGATCTTTGTTCGCCGTACCCTAGAAGTTTAATAGTGCATTTCACTCGTCATTTCATGCGCTTTGCGATGCCGCTTAGCCCAATAAGCTATCTGAAATAGGAGCGACGTAAATTGAACAAATGTGATAGAATTTCGCTGAATTCTTATATTAACCAAAATATAAAATGATCTAGTCGGGTCTCTGATTGCCCTATCATAGAAGTTTAATAGTGCATTTAGCTCGCCTTTCCACACGCTTTAAGATGCCGCCTAGCCCAGTACGCTATCTGAAATTGGAGCAACGTAAATTGAACAAATGTGATAGAATTTCGCTGAATTCTTAAATTAACCATAACACAAAATGATCTAATCGGGTCTCTGTTTGCCCTACCCTAGAAGTTTAATAGTGCATTTTATTCGCCATTTCATGCGCTTTGAGATGCCGCTTAGCCCAATACGCTATCTGAAATAGGAGCGACGTGAATTGAACAAATGTGATCGAATTTCGCTGAATTCTTATATTAACCAAAATATAAAATGATCTAATTGGGTCTCTGATTGCCCTATCATAGAAGATTAATAGTGCATTTTACTCGCCACTCCACGCGCTTTAGAATGCCGCCTAGCCCAGTACGCTATCCGAAATAGGACCGACGTAAATTGAACAAATGTGACAGAATTTTGCTGAATTCTGAAATTAACCATAATATAAAAGGATCTAATCGGGTCTTTGTTTGCCCTACCCTATATGTTTAATAGTGCATTTTACTCGCCATTTCATGCGTTTTGAGATGCCGCTTACCCCAATACGCTATCTGAAATAGGAGCGACGTAAATTGAACTAATGTGATAGAATTTCGCTGAATTCTTATATTAACCAGAATATAAAATGATCTAGTCGGGTCTCTGATTGCCCTATCATAGAAGTTTAATAGTGCATTTAGCTCGCCTTTCCACACGCTTTAAGATGCCGCCTAGCCCAGTACACTATCTGAAATAGGAGCGACGTAAGTTGAACAAATGTGATAGAATTACGCTGAATTCTTATATTAACCTTAATGTAAAATGATCTAATCGGGCCTTTCTTCGCCCTACTCTAGAAGTTTAGCAGTGCATTTTACTCGCCATTTCATGCGCTTTGAGATGCCGCTTAGCCCAACACGATATCTGCAATAGGAGCGATGTAAATTGAACAAATGTGATAGAATTTGGCTGAATTCTTAAATTAACCATAATATAAAATGATCTAATCGGGTCTCTGTTTGCCCTACCCTAGAAGTTTAATAGTGCATTTTACTCGCCATTTCATGCGCTTTGAGATGGCGCTTAGCCCAATACGCTTTCTGAAATAGGAGCGACGTAAATTGAACGAATGTGATAGAATTTCGCTGGATTCTTATATTAACCAAAATATAAAATGATCTAATCGGGTCTCTGATAGCCCTATCATAGAAGTTTAATAATGCATTTTACTCGCCATTCCACGCGCTTTAAGATGCCGCCTAGCCCAGTACGCTATCTGAAATAGGAGCGACGTAAGTTGCACAAATGTGATAGAATTACGCTGAATTCTTATATTAACCGTAATATAAAGTGATGTAATCGGGTCTCTGTTTGCCTTATCCTAGAAGTTTAATAGTGCATTTCACTCGTCATTTCACGCGCTTTGAGATGCCGCTTTGCCCAATTAGCTATCTGAAATAGGAGCGACGTAAAGTGAACAAATGTGATAGTATTTCGCTGAATTCTTAAATTAACCATAATATAAAATGATCTAATCGGGTCTCTGTTTGCCTTACCCTAGAAGTTTAATAGTGCATTTTACTCGCCATTTCATGCGCTTTGAGATGCCGCTTTGCCCAATTGGCTATCTGAAATAGGAGCGACGTAAATTGAACAGATGTGATAGCATTTCGCTGAATTCTTATAGTATCCAAAATATAAAATGATTTAATCGGGTCTCTGTTTGCCTTATCCTAGAAGTTTAATAGTGCATTTCACTCGTCATTTCATGCGCTTTGAGATGCCGCTTAGCCCAATACGCTATCTGAAATAGGAGCGACGTAAATTGAACAAATATGATAGAGTTTCGCTGAATACTTATATTAACAAAAATATAAAATGATCTAATCGGGTCACTGTTTGCCTTATCCTAGAAGTTTAGTATTGCATTTTACTCGCCATTTCATGCGCTTTGAGATGCCGCTTAGCCGAATACGCTATCTGAAATAGGAGCGACGTAAATTGAACAAATGTGATAGAATTTCGCTGAATTCTTAAATTTACTATAATATAAAATGATCTAATCGGGTCACTGATTGCCCTATCATAGAAGTTTAATAGTGCATTTTAGTCGCCATTCCACGCGCTTTATGTTGCCGCCTAGCCCAGTACGCTATCTGAAATAGGAGCGACGTAAATTGAACAAATGTGATAGAATTTCCCTGAAATCTTATATTAAACAAAATATTAAATGATCTAACCGGGTCTCTGATTGCCTTATCATAGAAGATTAATAGTGCATTTTACTCGCCACTCCACACGCTTTAGGATGCCGCCTAGCCCAGTACGCTATCCGAAATAGGAGCGACGTAAACTGAACAATGTGATAGAATTTTGCTGAATTCTTAAATTAACCATAATATAAAATGATCTAATCGGGTCTCTGTTTGCCCTACCCTAGAAGTTTAATAGTGCATTTTACTCGCCATTTCATGCGCTTTGAGATGCCGCTTAACCCAATACGCTATCTGAAATAGGAGCAACGAAAGTTGAACAAATGTGATAGCATTTCGCTGAATTATTTTATTAACCAGAATGTAAAATGATCTAATCGGGTCTCTGTTCGCTCTAGCCTAGAAGTTTGATAGTGCATTTCACTCGTCATTTCATGCGCTTTCAGTTGCCGCTTAGCCCAATACGCTATCTGAAGTAGGAGCGACGTAAATTGAACAAATGTGATAGAATATCCCTGAAATCTTGTATTAAACAAAATATAAAATGATCTAATCGGGTCTCTGATTGCCCTATCATAGAAGTTTAGTAGT
Source organism: Macropis europaea (assembly GCA_916610135.2). NCBI lineage: Eukaryota > Metazoa > Arthropoda > Insecta > Hymenoptera > Melittidae > Macropis > Macropis europaea. Next base: position 17,896 of record CAKAJE020001440.1, on the reverse strand, counting down.
GCATTTTACTCGCCATTCCGAGCGCGTTAAGATGCCACATAGCCCAATACGCTATCTGAAATAGGAGCGACGTAAATTGAACAAATGTGATAGAATTTCGCTGAATTCTTAAATTAAGTATAATATAAAATGATCTAATCGGGTCACTGATTGCCCTACCCTAGAAGTTTAATAGTGCATGTTACTTGCCATTTCATGCGCTTTGAGATGCCGCTTAGCACAATACGCTATCTGAAATAGGAACGACGTAAATTGAACAAATGTGATAGAATTTCGCTGAATTCTTAAATTAACCATAATATAAAATGATCTAATCGGGTCCCTGTTTGCCCTACCCTAGAAGTTGAATAGTGCATTTCACTCGTCATTTCATGCGCTTTGAGATGCCGCTTAGCCCAATACGCTGTCTGAAATAGGAGCGACGTAAATTGAACAAATGTTATAGAATTTCGCTGAATTCTTATATTAACCAAAGTATAAAATGATCTAATATGGTCTCTGTTCGCACTAGCCTAGAAGTTTAATATTGCATTTTGTTCGCCATTTCATGCGCTTTGAGATGCCGCATAGCCCAATACGCTATCTGAAATAGGAGCGACGTAAATTGAACAAATGTGATAGAATTTCCGTGAAATCTTATATTAAACAAAATATAAAATGATCTAATCGGGTCTCTGATTGTCCTATCATAGAAGTTTAGTAGTGCATTTTACTCGTCATTCCACGCGCTTTAAGGTGCCGCCCCGCCCAGTACGCTATCTGAAATAGGAGCGACGTAAGTTGAACAAATGTGATAGAATTTTGCTGAATTCTTAAATTAACCATAATATAAAATGATCTGATCGGGTCTCTGTTTGCCCTACCCTAGAAGTTTAATAGTGCATTTCACTCGTCACTTTATGCGCTTTGAGATGCCGCTAAGCCCAATAAGCTATCGGAAATAGGAGCGACGTAAATTGAACAAATGTGATAGAATTTCGCAGAATTCTTATATTAACCAAAGTATAAAATGATCTAGTCTGGTCTCTGATTGCCCTATCATAGAAGGTTAATAGTGCATTTTACTCGCCATTCCACGCCCTTTAAGATGCCGCCTAGCCCAGTACGCTATCTGAAACAGGAGCGACGTAAGTTGAACAAATGTGATAGAATTAGGCTGAATTCTTACATTAACCATAATGTAAAATGATCTAATCGGTTCTCTGTTTGCACTACCCTAGAAGTTTAGTAGTGCATTTCACTCGCCACTTCATGCGCTTTGAGATGCCGCTAAGCACAATAAGTTATCTGTAATAGGAGCGACGTAAATTGAACAAATGTGATAGAATTTCGCTGAATTCTTATATTAACCAAAATATAAAATGATCTAATCGGGTCTCTGATTGCCCTATCATAGAAGTTTAGTGGTGCATATTACTCGCCATTCCGCGCGCTTTAAGATGCCGCCTAGCCCAATACGCTATCTGAAATAGGAGCCACGTAAATTGAACAAATGTGATAGAATTTCGCTGAATTCTTATATTAACCAAAGTATAAAATGATCTAATCTGGTCTCTGATTGCCCTATCATAGAAGGTTAATAGTGCATTTTACTCGCCATTCCACGCGCTTTAAGATGCTGCCTAGCCCAGTACGCTGTCTGAAATAGAAGCGACGTAAATTGAACAAGTGTGATAGAATCTCGCTGAATACTTATATTAACCTTAATGTAAAATGATGTAATCGGGTCTCTGTTCGCCCTACCCTAGAAGTTTAATAGTGCATTTCACTCGTCATTTCATGCGCTTTGAGATGCCGCCTAGCAAAATACGCTATCAGAAATAGGAGCGACGTAAATTGAACAAATGTGACAGAATTTCCGTGAATCCTTATATTAACCTTAATGTAAAATGATCTAATCGGGTCTCTGTTTGCCCTACCCTAGAAGTTTAATAGCGCATTTTATTCGCCATTTCATGCGCTTTGAGATGCCGCTTAGCCCAATACGCTATCTGGAACAGGAGCGACGTAAATTGAACAAATGTGATAGAATTTCCGTGAATTCTTATATTAACCTTAATGTAAAATGATCCAATCGGGTCTCTGTTCGCCCTACCATAGAAGTCTAATAGTGCATTTCACTCGCCATTTCATGCGCTTTGAGATGCCGCTTAGCCCAATACGCTATCTGAAATTGGAACGACGTAAATTGAACAAATGTGATAGAATTTCGCTGAATTCTTAAATTAACCATAATATAAAATGATCTAATCGTGTCTCTGATTGCCCTATCATAGAAGTTTAATAGTGCATTTTACTCGCCATTCCACGCCCTTTAAGATGCCGCCTAGCCCAGTACGCTATCTGAAATAGGAGCGACGTAACTTGAACAAATGTGATAGAATCACGCTGCATTCTTATATTAACCGTAATATAAAACGATCTAATCGGGACTCTGTTTGCCTTATCCTAGAAGTTTAATAGCGCATTTTACTCGCCATTTCATGCGCTTTGAGATGCCGCTTAGCCCAATACGCTATCTGAAATAGGAGCGACCTAAATTGAACGAATGTGATAGAATTTCGCTCAATTCTTAAATTAACCATAATATAAAATGATCCAATCGGGTCTCTGTTTGCCCTACCCTAGGAGTTTAATAGTGCATTTTACACGCCATTTCATGCGCTTTGAGATGCCGCTTAGGCCAATACGCTATCTGAAATAGGAGCGACCTAAATTGAACGAATGTGATAGAATTTCGCTCAATTCTTAAATTAACCATAATATAAAATGATCCAATCGGGTCTCTGTTTGCCCTACCCTAGGAGTTTAATAGTGCATTTTACTCGCCATTCCACGCCCTTTAAGATGCCGCCTAGCCCAGTACGCTATCTGAAATAGGAGCGACGTAACTTGAACAAATGTGATAGAATTACGCTGAATTCTTATATTAACCGTAATATAAAACGATCTAATCGGGTCTCTGTTTGCCTTATCCTAGAAGTTTAATAGTGAATTTTGTTCGCCATTTCATGCGCTTTGAGATGCCGCATAGCCTAATACGCTATCTGAAATAGGAGCGACGTAAATTGAACAAATGTGATAGAATTTCCGTGAATTCTTATATTAACCTTAATGTAAAATGATCCAATCGGGTCTCTGTTCGCCCTACCATAGAAGTCTAATAGTGCATTTCACTCGCCATTTCATGCGCTTTGAGATGCCGCTTAGCCCAATACGCTATCTGGAACAGGAGCGACGTAAATTGAACAAATGTGATAGAATTTCCGTGAATTCTTATATTAACCTTAATGTAAAATGATCTAATCATGTCTCTGTTTGCCCTACCCTAGAACTTTAATAGTGCATTTTACTCGCCATTTCATGCGTTTTGAGATGCCGCTTACCCCAATACGCTATCTGAAATAGGAGCGACGTAAATTGAACTAATGTGATAGAATTTCGCTGAATTCTTATATTAACCAGAATATAAAATGATCTAGTCGGGTCTCTGATTGCCCTATCATAGAAGTTTAATAGTGCATTTAGCTCGCCTTTCCACACGCTTTAAGATGCCGCCTAGCCCAGTACACTATCTGAAATAGGAGCGACGTAACTTGAACAAATGTGATAGATTCACGCTGCATTCTTATATTAACCGTAATATTAAATGATCTAATCGGGTCTCTGTTTGCCTTATCCTAGAAGTATAATAGTGCATGATACTCGCCATTTCATGCGCTTTTAGATGCCGCTTAGCCCAGGACGCTATCTGAAATAGGAACGACGTAAATTGAACAAATGTGAGAGAATTTTGCTGAATTCTTAAATTAACCATAATATAAAATGACCTAATCGGGTCTCTGTTTGCCCTACCCAAGAAGTTTAATAGTGCATTTCACTCGTCATTTCATGCGCTTTGAGATGCCGCTAAGCCCAATAAGCTATCTGTAATAGAAGCGACGTAAATTGAACGAATGTGATAGAATTTCGTTGAATTCTTATATTAACCTTAATGTAAAATGATCTAATCGGGTCTCTGTTTACCTTATCCTAGAAGTTTAATAGTGCATTATACTCGACATTTCATGCGGATTGAGATGCCGCTAAGCCCAATAAGCTATCTGAAATAGGAGCGACGTAAATTGAACAAATGTGATAGAATTTCGCAGAATTCTTATATTAACCAAAATATAAAATGATCTAATCGGGTCTCTGTTTGCCGTAGGCTAGTAGTTTAATAGTGCATATTATTCGACATTGTATGCGCTTTGAGATGCCGCTTAGCCGAATACGCTATCTGAAATAGGAGCGACGTAAATTGAACAGATGTGATAGAATCTCCCTGAAATCTTATCTTAACCATAATATAAAATGATCTAATCGGGTCTCTGTTCGCCGTAGCCTAGAAGTTTAATAGTGCATTTTATTCGCCATTTCATGTGCTTTTAGATGCCGCTTAGCCTAGGACGCTATCTGAAATAGGAACGACGTAAATTGAACAAATGTGATAAAATTTCACTGAATTCTTAAATTAACCATAATATAAAATGATCTAATCGGGTCTCTGTTTGCCCTAGCGTAGAAGTTTAATAGTGCATTTTACTCGCCATTGCATGTGCTTTGAGATGCCGCATAGCCCAATACGCTATCTGAAATAGGAGCGACGTAAATTGAACAAATGTGATAGAATTTCCGTGAATTCTTATATTAACCTTAATGTAAAATGATCTAATCGGGTCTCTGTTCGCCCTACCCTAGAAGTTTAATAGTGCATTTAACTCGTCATTTCTTGCGCTTTGAGATGACGCTTAACCCAATACGCTATCTGAAATAGGAGCGACGTAAGTTGAACAAATGTGACAGAATTACGCTGCATTCTTATATTCACCTTAATGTAAAATGATCTCTTCGGGTCTCTGTTCGCCCTACCCTAGAAGTATAATAGTGCATTTCACTCGTCATTTCATGCGCTTTGAGATGCCGCCTAGCCCAACACGCTATCTGAAATAGGAGCGACGTAAATTGAACAAATGTGATAGAATTTCGCTGAATTCTTATATTAACCAAAGTATAAAATGATCTAGTCTGGTCTCTGATTGCCCTATCATAGAAGGTTAATAGTGCATTTTACTCGCCATTCCACACGCTTTGAGATGCCGCTTAGCCCAAGACGCTATCTGAAATAGGAGCGACGTAAATTGAACAAATGTGATAGAATTTCGCCGAATTCTTAAATTAACCATAATATCAAAGGATCTAATCGGGTCTCTGTTCGCCCTACCCTAGGAGTTTAATAGTGCATTTCACTCGTCATTTCATGCGCTTTCAGATGCCTCTTAGCCCAATACGCTATCTGAAATAGGAGCGACGTAAATTGAACAAATGTGATAGAATTTCCCTGAAATCTTATATTAAAAAAATATAAAATGATCTAATCGGGTCTCTGATTGCTCTATCATAGAAGATTAGTAGTGCATTTTATTCGCCATTCCACGCGCTTTAAGATGCCGCCTAGCCCAGTACGCTATCTGAAATAGGAGCGACGTAACTTGAACAAATGTGATAGAATTACGCTGCATTCTTATATTAACCGTAATATAAAATGATCAAATCGGGTATCTGTTTGCCTTATCCTAGAAGTTTAATAGTGCATTATACTCGCCATTTCATGCGCTTCGAGATGCCGCTTAGCTCAATACGCTATCTGAAATAGGAGCGACGAAAGTTGAACAAATGTGATAGAATTTCGCTGAATTCTTATATTAACCTAAATATAAAATGATCTAATCGGGTCTCTGTTCGCCCTACCATAGAAGTCTAATGGTGCATTTCACTCGCCATTTCATGCGCTTTGCGATGCCGCTTAACCCAATACGCTATCTGAAATAGGAGCGACGTAAGTTGAACAAATGTGATAGAATTTCGCTCAATCCTTAAATTAACCATAATATAAAATGATCTAATCGGGTCTCTGTTTGCCCTACCCTAGAACTTTAATAGTGCATTTTACTCGTCATTTCATGCGCTTTGAGATGCCGCTTAGCCTAATACGCTATCTGAAATTGGAGCGATATAAGTTGAACAAATGTGATAGAATTTCGCTGAATTCTTTTATTAACCATAATGTAAAATGATCTAATCGGATCTCTGTTCGCCCGAGCCTAGAAGTTTAATAGTGCATTTTATTCGCCATTTCAAACGCTTTGAGATGCCGCTTTGCCCAATACGCTATCTGAAATAGGAGCGACGTAAATTGAACAAATGTGATAGAATTTCCCTGAAATCTTATATTAAACAAAATATAAGATGATCTAATCGGGTCTCTGATTGCTCTATCATAGAAGTTTAATAGTGCATTTTACTCGCCCTTCCACGCGCTTTAAGATGCCGCCTAGCCCAGTACGCTATCTGAAATAGGAGCGACGTAAGATGAACAAATGTGATAGAATTACGCTGCATTCTTATATTAATCGTAATATAAAATGATCTAATCGGGTCTCTGTTTGCCCTACCCTAGATGTTTAATAGTGAATTTTATTCGCCATTTCATGCGCTTTGAGATGCCGCATAGCCTAATACGCTATCTGAAATAGGAGCGACGTAAATTGAACAAATGTGATAGAATTTCCGTGAATTCTTATATTAACCTTAATGTAAAATCATCTAATCGGGTCTCTGTTCGCCCTACCATAGAAGTCTAATAGTGCATTTCACTCGCCATTTCATGCGCTTTGAGATGCCGCTTAGCCCAATACGCTATCTGAAATAGGAACGACGTAAATTGAACAAATGTGATAGAATTTCACTGAATTCTTATATTAACCAAAATATAAAATGATCTAATCGGGTCTCTGATTGCCCTAGCATAGAAGTTTAATAGTGCATTTTACTCGCCATTCCGAGCGCGTTAAGATGCCACATAGCCCAATACGCTATCTGAAATAGGAGCGACGTAAATTGAACAAATGTGATAGAATTTCGCTGAATTCTTAAATTAACTATAATATAAAATGATCTAATCGGGTCACTGATTGCCCTACCCTAGAAGTTTAATAGTGCATTTTACTTGCCATTTCATGCGCTTTGAGATGCCGCTTAGCACAATACGCTATCTGAAATAGGAACGACGTAAATTGAACAAATGTGATAGAATTTCGCTGAATTCTTAAATTAACCATAATATAAAATGATCTAATCGGGTCCCTGTTTGCCCTACCCTAGAAGTTGAATAGTCCATTTCACTCGTCATTTCATGCGCTTTGAGATGCCGCTTAGCCCAATACGCTGTCTGAAATAGGAGCGACGTAAATTGAACAAATGTTATAGAATTTCGCTGAATTCTTATATTAACCAAAGTATAAAATGATCTAATATGGTCTCTGTTCGCCCTAGCCTAGAAGTTTAATATTGCATTTTGTTCGCCATTTCATGCGCTTTGAGATGCCGCATAGCCCAATACGCTATCCGAAATAGGAGCGACGTAAATTGAACAAATGTGATAGAATTTCCGTGAAATCTTATATTAAACAAAATATAAAATGATCTAATCGGGTCTCTGATTGCCCTATCATAGAAGTTTAGTAGTGCATTTTACTCGTCATTCCACGCGCTTTAAGGTGCCGCCCCGCCCAGTACGCTATCTGAAATAGGAGCGACGTAAGTTGAACAAATGTGATAGAATTTTGCTGAATTCTTAAATTAACCATAATATAAAATGATCTAATCGGGTCTCTGTTTGCCCTACCCTAGAAGTTTAATAGTGCATTTCACTCGTCACTTTATGCGCTTTGAGATGCCGCTAAGCCCAATAAGCTATCGGAAATAGGAGCGACGTAAATTGAACAAATGTGATAGAATTTCGCAGAATTCTTATGTTAACCAAAATATAAAATGATCTAATCTGGTCTCTGTTTGCCTTATCCTAGAAGTTTAATAGTGCATTTTAGTCGCCATTTCATGCGCTTTGAGATCCCGCTTAGCTCAATACGCTATCTGAAATAGGAGCGACGTAAATTCAACAAATGTGATAGAATTTCCCTGAAATCTTATATTAATCAAAATATAAAATGATATAATCGGGTCTCTGATTGCCCTATCATAGAAGATTAGTAGTGCATTTTACTCGCCATTCCACGCGCTTTAAGATGCCGCCTAGCCCAGTACGCTATCTGAAACAGGAGCGACGTAAGTTGAACAAATGTGATAGAATTACGCTGAATTCTTACATTAACCATAATGTAAAATGATCTAATCGGTTCTCTGTTTGCACTACCCTAGAAGTTTAGTAGTGCATTTCACTCGCCACTTCATGCGCTTTGAGATGCCGCTAAGCACAATAAGTTATCTGTAATAGGAGCGACGTAAATTGAACAAATGTGATAGAATTTCGCTGAATTCTTATATTAACCAAAATATAAAATGATCTAATCGGGTCTCTGATTGCCCTATCATAGAAGTTTAGTGGTGCATATTACTCGCCATTCCGCGCGCTTTAAGATGCCGCCTAGCCCAATACGCTATCTGAAATAGGAGCCACGTAAATTGAACAAATGTGATAGAATTTCGCTGAATTCTTATATTAACCAAAGTATAAAATGATCTAATCTGGTCTCTGATTGCCCTATCATAGAAGGTTAATAGTGCATTTTAGTCGCCATTCCACGCGCTTTAAGATGCTGCCTAGCCCAGTACGCTGTCTGAAATAGAAGCGACGTAAATTGAACAAGTGTGATAGAATCTCGCTGAATACTTATATTAACCTTAATGTAAAATGATGTAATCGGGTCTCTGTTCGCCCTACCCTAGAAGTTTAATAGTGCATTTCACTCGTCATTTCATGCGCTTTGAGGTGCCGCCTAGCACAATACGCTATCAGAAATAGGAGCGACGTAAATTGAACAAATGTGACAGAATTTCCGTGAATCCTTATATTAACCTTAATGTAAAATGATCTAATCGGGTCTCTGTTTGCCCTACCCTAGAAGTTTAATAGTGAATTTTGTTCGCCATTTCATGCGCTTTGAGATGCCGCATAGCCTAATACGCTATCTGAAATAGGAGCGACGTAAATTGAACAAATGTGATAGAATTTCCGTGAATTCTTATATTAACCTTAATGTAAAATCATCTAATCGGGTCTCTGTTCGCCCTACCATAGAAGTCTAATAGTGCATTTCACTCGCCATTTCATGCGCTTTGAGATGCCGCTTAGCCCAATACGCTATCTGAAATAGGAGCGACGTCAGTTGAACAAATGTGATAGAATTTCGCTGCATTCTTTTATTAACCATAATGTAAAATGATCTGATCGGGTCTCTGTTCGCCCTAGCCTAGAAGTTTAATAGTGCATTTTATTCGCCATTTCATGCGCTTTGAGATGCCGCCTAGCCGAATACGCTATCTGAAATAGGAGCGACGTAAATTGAACAAATGTGATAGAATTTCCCTGAAATCTATATTAATCAAAATATAAAATGATCTAATCGGGTCTCTGATTGCCGTATCATAAAACATTAGTAGTGCATATCACTCGCCATTTCATGCGCTTTGAGATCCCGCTTAGCCCAATACGCCATCTGAAATAGGAGCGACGTAAATTGAACAAATGTGATAGAATTTCCCTGAAATCTTATATTAATCAAAAATAAAATGATCTAATCGGGTCTCTGATTGCCCTATCACAGAAGATTAGTAGTGCATTTTACTCGCCATTCCACGCGCTTTAAGATGCCGCCTAGCCCAGTACGCTATCTGAAATAGGAGCGACGTAACTTGAACAAATGTGATAGAATTACGCTGAATTCTTATATTACCGTAATATAAAACGATCTAATCGGGTCTCTGTTTGCCTTATCCTAGAAGTTTAATAGCGCATTTTATTCGCCATTTCATGCGCTTTGAGATGCCGCTTAGCCCAATACGCTATCTGGAACAGGAGCGACGTAAATTGAACAAACGTGATAGAATTTCCGTGAATTCTTATATAACCTTAATGTAAAATGATCCAATCGGGTCTCTGTTCGCCCTACCATAGAAGTCTAATAGTGCATTTCACTCGCCATTTCATGCGCTTTGAGATGCCGCTTAGCCCAATACGCTATCTGAAATTGGAACGACGTAAATTGAACAAATGTGATAGAATTTCGCTGAATTCTTAAATTAACCATAATATAAAATGATCTAATCGTGTCTCTGATTGCCCTATCATAGAAGTTTAATAGTGCATTTTACTCGCATTCCACGCCCTTTAAGATGCCGCCTAGCCCAGTACGCTATCTGAAATAGGAGCGACGTAACTTGATCAAATGTGATAGAATCACGCTGCATTCTTATATTAACCGTAATATAAAACGATCTAATCGGGTCTCTGTTTGCCTTATCCTAGAAGTTTAATAGCGCATTTTACTCGCCATTTCATGCGCTTTGAGATGCCGCTTAGCCCAATACGCTATCTGAAATAGGAGCGACCTAAATTGAACGAATGTGATAGAATTTCGCTCAATTCTTAAATTAACCATAATATAAAATGATCCAATCGGGTCTCTGTTTGCCCCACCCTAGGAGTTTAATAGTGCATTTTACTCGCCATTTCATGCGCTTTGAGATGCCGCTTAGCCCAATACGCTATCTGAAATAGGAGCGACCTAAATTGAACGAATGTGATAGAATTTCGCTCAATTCTTAAATTAACCATAATATAAAATGATCTAATCGGGTCTCTGTTTGCCCTACCCTAGGAGTTTAATAGTGCATTTTACTCGCCATTCCACGCCCTTTAAGATGCCGCCTAGCCCAGTACGCTATCTGAAATAGGAGCGACGTAACTTGAACAAATGTGATAGAATTACGCTGAATTCTTATATTAACCGTAATATAAAACGATCTAATCGGGTCTCTGTTTGCCTTATCCTAGAAGTTTAATAGTGAATTTTGTTCGCCATTTCATGCGCTTTGAGATGCCGCATAGCCTAATACGCTATCTGAAATAGGAGCGACGTAAATTGAACAAATGTGATAGAATTTCCGTGAATTCTTATATTAACCTTAATGTAAAATGATCCAATCGGGTCTCTGTTCGCCCTACCATAGAAGTCTAATAGTGCATTTCACTCGCCATTTCATGCGCTTTGAGATGCCGCTTAGCCCAATACGCTATCTGGAACAGGAGCGACGTAAATTGAACAAATGTGATAGAATTTCCGTGAATTCTTATATTAACCTTAATGTAAAATGATCTAATCGTGTCTCTGTTTGCCCTACCCTAGAACTTTAATAGTGCATTTCACTCGCCATTTCATGAGCTTTGAGATGCCGCTTAGCCTAATACGCTATCTGAAATTGGAGCGATATAAGTTGAACAAATGTGATAGAATTTCACTGAATTCTTTTATTAACCATAATGTAAAATGATCTAATCGGATCTCTGTCCGCCCGAGTCTAGAACTTTAATAGTGCATTTTATTCGCCATTTCATACGCTTTGAGATGCCGCTTTGCCCAATACGCTATCTGAAATAGGAGCGACGTAAATTGAACAAATGTGATAGAATTTCACTGAATTCTTATATTAACCAAAATATAAAATGATCTAATCGGGTCTCTGATTGCCCTAGCATAGAAGTTTAATAGTGCATTTTACTCGCCATTCCGAGCGCGTTAAGATGCCGCCTAGCCCAGTACGCTATCTGAAATAGGAGCGACGTAAGTTGAACAAATGTGATAGAATTACGCTGAATTCTTACATTAACCATAATGTAAAATGATCTAATCGGGTCTCTGTTTGCACTACCCTAGAAGTTTAATAGTGCATTTCACTCGCCACTTCATGCGCTTTGAGATGCCGCTAAGCACAATAAGTTATCTGTAATAGGAGCGACGTAAATTGAACAAATGTGATAGAATTTTGCTGAATTCTTATATTAACCAAAATATAAAATGATCTAATCGGGTCTCTGATTGCCCTATCATAGAAGTTTAATAGTGCATTTTACTCGCCATTCCACGCGCTTTAAGATGCCGCCTAGCCCAGTACGCTATCTGAAATAGGAGCGACGTAAGATGAACAAATGTGATAGAATTACGCTGCATTCTTATATTAATCGTAATATAAAATGATCTAATCGGGTCTCTGTTTGCCCTACCCTAGAAGTTTAATAGTGAATTTTATTCGCCATTTCATGCGCTTTGAGATGCCGCATAGCCTAATACGCTATCTGAAATAGGAGCGACGTAAATTGAACAAATGTGATAGAATTTCCGTGAATTCTTATATTAACCTTAATGTGAAATGATCTAATCGGGTCTCTGTTCGCCCTAGCCTAGAAGTTTAATAGTCCACTTTAGTCGCCATTTCATGCGCTTTGAGATGCCGCTTAGCCCACTACGCTGTCTGAAATAGGAGCGACGTAAATTGAACAAATGTTATAGAATTTCGCTGAATTCTTATATTAACCAAAGTATAAAATGATCTAATATGGTCTCTGTTCGCCCTAGCCTAGAAGTTTAATATTGCATTTTGTTCGCCATTTCATGCGCTTTGAGATGCCGCATAGCCCAATACGCTATCCGAAATAGGAGCGACGTAAATTGAACAAATGTGATAGAATTTCCGTGAAATCTTATATTAAACAAAATATAAAATGATCTAATCGGGTCTCTGATTGCCCTATCATAGAAGTTTAGTAGTGCATTTTACTCGTCATTCCACGCGCTTTAAGGTGCCGCCCCGCCCAGTACGCTATCTGAAATAGGAGCGACGTAAGTTGAACAAATGTGATAGAATTTTGCTGAATTCTTAAATTAACCATAATATAAAATGATCTAATCGGGTCTCTGTTTGCCCTACCATAGAAGTCTAATAGTGCATTTCACTCGCCATTTCATGCGCTTTGAGGTGCCGCCTAGCACAATACGCTATCAGAAATAGGAGCGACGTAAATTGAACAAATGTGACAGAATTTCCGTGAATCCTTATATTAACCTTAATGTAAAATGATCTAATCGGGTCTCTGTTTGCCCTACCCTAGAAGTTTAATAGTGAATTTTGTTCGCCATTTCATGCGCTTTGAGATGCCGCATAGCCTAATACGCTATCTGAAATAGGAGCGACGTAAATTGAACAAATGTGATAGAATTTCCGTGAATTCTTATATTAACCTTAATGTAAAATCATCTAATCGGGTCTCTGATTGCCGTATCATAAAACATTAGTAGTGCATATCACTCGCCATTTCATGCGCTTTGAGATCCCGCTTAGCCCAATACGCCATCTGAAATAGGAGCGACGTAAATTGAACAAATGTGATAGAATTTCCCTGAAATCTTATATTAATCAAAATATAAAATGATCTAATCGGGTCTCTGATTGCCCTATCACAGAAGATTAGTAGTGCATTTTACTCGCCATTCCACGCGCTTTATGATGCCGCCTAGCCCAGTACGCTATCTGAAATAGGAGCGACGTAACTTGAACAAATGTGATAGAATTACGCTGAATTCTTATATTAACCGTAATATAAAACGATCTAATCGGGTCTCTGTTTGCCTTATCCTAGAAGTTTAATAGCGCATTTTATTCGCCATTTCATGCGCTTTGAGATGCCGCTTAGCCCAATACGCTATCTGGAACAGGAGCGACGTAAATTGAACAAATGTGATAGAATTTCCGTGAATTCTTATATTAACCTTAATGTAAAATGATCCAATCGGGTCTCTGTTCGCCCTACCATAGAAGTCTAATAGTGCATTTCACTCGCCATTTCATGCGCTTTGAGATGCCGCTTAGCCGAATACGCTATCTGAAATTGGAACGACGTAAATTGAACAAATGTGATAGAATTTCGCTGAATTCTTAAATTAACCATAATATAAAATGATCTAATCGTGTCTCTGATTGCCCTATCATAGAAGTTTAATAGTGCATTTTACTCGCCATTCCACGCCCTTTAAGATGCCGCCTAGCCCAGTACGCTATCTGAAATAGGAGCGACGTAACTTGAACAAATGTGATAGAATCACGCTGCATTCTTATATTAACCGTAATATAAAACGATCTAATCGGGTCTCTGTTTGCCTTATCCTAGAAGTTTAATAGCGCATTTTACTCGCCATTTCATGCGCTTTGAGATGCCGCTTAGCCCAATACGCTATCTGAAATAGGAGCGACCTAAATTGAACGAATGTGATAGAATTTCGCTCAATTCTTAAATTAACCATAATATAAAATGATCCAATCGGGTCTCTGTTTGCCCTACCCTAGGAGTTTAATAGTGCATTTTACTCGCCATTTCATGCGCTTTGAGATGCCGCTTAGCCCAATACGCTATCTGAAATAGGAGCGACCTAAATTGAACGAATGTGATAGAATTTCGCTCAATTCTTAAATTAACCATAATATAAAATGATCCAATCGGGTCTCTGTTTGCCCTACCCTAGGAGTTTAATAGTGCATTTTACTCGCCATTCCACGCCCTTTAAGATGCCGCCTAGCCCAGTACGCTATCTGAAATAGGAGCGACGTAACTTGAACAAATGTGATAGAATTACGCTGAATTCTTATATTAACCGTAATATAAAACGATCTAATCGGGTCTCTGTTTGCCTTATCCTAGAAGTTTAATAGTGAATTTTGTTCGCCATTTCATGCGCTTTGAGATGCCGCATAGCCTAATACGCTATCTGAAATAGGAGCGACGTAAATTGAACAAATGTGATAGAATTTCCGTGAATTCTTATATTAACCTTAATGTAAAATGATCCAATCGGGTCTCTGTTCGCCCTACCATAGAAGTCTAATAGTGCATTTCACTCGCCATTTCATGCGCTTTGAGATGCCGCTTAGCCCAATACGCTATCTGGAACAGGAGCGACGTAAATTGAACAAATGTGATAGAATTTCCGTGAATTCTTATATTAACCTTAATGTAAAATGATCTAATCGTGTCTCTGTTTGCCCTACCCTAGAACTTTAATAGTGCATTTCACTCGCCATTTCATGAGCTTTGAGATGCCGCTTAGCCTAATACGCTATCTGAAATTGGAGCGATATAAGTTGAACAAATGTGATAGAATTTCACTGAATTCTTTTATTAACCATAATGTAAAATGATCTAATCGGATCTCTGTCCGCCCGAGTCTAGAACTTTAATAGTGCATTCTATTCGCCATTTCATACGCTTTGAGATGCCGCTTTGCCCAATACGCTATCTGAAATAGGAGCGACGTAAATTGAACAAATGTGATAGAATTTCACTGAATTCTTATATTAACCAAAATATAAAATGATCTAATCGGGCCTCTGATTGCCCTAGCATAGAAGTTTAATAGTGCATTTTACTCGCCATTCCGAGCGCGTTAAGATGCCGCCTAGCCCAGTACGCTATCTGAAATAGGAGCGACGTAAGTTGAACAAATGTGATAGAATTACGCTGAATTCTTACATTAACCATAATGTAAAATGATCTAATCGGGTCTCTGTTTGCACTACCCCTAGAAGTTTAATAGTGCATTTCACTCGCCACTTCATGCGCTTTGAGATGCCGCTAAGCACAATAAGTTATCTGTAATAGGAGCGACGTAAATTGAACAAATGTGATAGAATTTTGCTGAATTCTTATATTAACCAAAATATAAAATGATCTAATCGGGTCTCTGATTGCCCTATCATAGAAGTTTAATAGTGCATTTTACTCGCCATTCCACGCGCTTTAAGATGCCGCACGGCCCAGCACGCTATCTGAAACAGGAGCGACGTAAATTGAACAAATGTGATAGAATTTTGCTGATATCTTAAATTAACCATAATATAAAATGATCTAATCGGGTCTCTGTTTGCCCTACCCTAGAAGTTTAATAGTGCATTTTACTCGTCACTTCATGCGCCTTCAGATGCCGCTTAGCCCAATAAGCTATCTGAAATAGGAGCGACGTAAATTGAACAAATGTGATAAAATTTCGCAGAATCCTTATGTTAACCAAAATATAAAATGATTTAATCTGGTCTCTGTTCGCCCTAGCCTAGAAGTATAATAGTGCATTTTGTTCGCCATTTCATGCGCCTTGCGATGCCGCTTAGCTGAATACGCTATCTGAAAAAGGAGCGACGCAAATTGAACAAATGTGATACTATTTCCCTGAAATATTATATTAAACAAAATATAAAATGATCTAATCGGGTCTCTGATTGCCCTATCATAGAAGTTTAGTAGTGCATTTTACTCGCCATTCCACGCGCTTTAAGGTGCCGCCTAGCCCAGTACGCTATCTGAAATAGGAGCGACGTAAATTGAGCAAATGTGATAGAATTTTGCTGAATTCTTAAATTAACCATAATATAAAGTGATCTAATCGGGTCTCAGTTTGCCCTACCCTAGAAGTTTAATAGTGCGTTTCACTCGTCATTTCATGCGCTTTGAGATGCCGCTAAACCCAATAAGCTATCTGTAATAGGAGCCACGTAAATTTTACAAATGTGATAGAATTTCGTTGAATTCTTATATTAACCAAAATATAAAATGATCTAATCGGGTCTCTGATTGCCCTATCATAGAAGTTTAATAGTGCATTTTACTCGCCATTCAACGTGCTTTAAGATGCCGCCTAGCCCAGTACGCTATCTGAAATAGGAGCGACGTAACTTGAACAAATGTGATAGATTCACGCTGCATTCTTATATTAACCGTAATATAAAATGATCTAATCGGGTCTCTGTTTGCCTTATCCTAGAAGTATAATAGTGCATGATACTCGCCATTTCATGCGCTCTTAGATGCCGCTTAGCCCAGGACGCTATCTGAAATAGGAACGACGTAAATTGAACAAATGTGAGAGAATTTTGCTGAATTCTTAAATTAACCATAATATAAAATGACCTAATCGGGTCTCTGTTTGCCCTACCCAAGAAGTTTAATAGTGCATTTCACTCGTCATTTCATGCGCTTTGAGATGCCCCTAAGCCCAATAAGCTATCTGTAATAGAAGCGACGTAAATTGAACGAATGTGACAGAATTACGCTGCATTCTTATATTCACCTTAATGTAAAATGATCTAATCGGGTCTCTGTTCGCCCTACCCTAGAAGTTTAATAGTGCATTTAACTCGTCATTTCTTGCGCTTTGAGATGACGCTTAACCCAATACGCTATCTGAAATAGGAGCGACGTAAGTTGAACAAATGTGACAGAATTACGCTGCATTCTTATATTCACCTTAATGTAAAATGATCTCTTCGGGTCTCTGTTCGCCCTACCCTAGAAGTATAATAGTGCATTTCACTCGACATTTCATGCGCTTTGAGATGCCGCCTAGCCCAATACGCTATCTGAAATAGGAGCGACGTAAATTGAACAAATGTGATAGAATTTCGCTGAATTCTTATATTAACCAAAGTATAAAATGATCTAGTCTGGTCTCTGATTGCCTATCATAGAAGGTTAATAGTGCATTTTACTCGCCATTCCACACGCTTTGAGATGCCGCTTAGCCCAAGACGCTATCTGAAATAGGAGCGACGTAAATTGAACAAATGTGATAGAATTTCGCTGAATTCTTAAATTAACCATAATATCAAAGGATCTAATCGGGTCTCTGTTCGCCCTACCCTAGGAGTTTAATAGTGCATTTCACTCGTCATTTCATGCGCTTTCAGATGCCTCTTAGCCCAATACGCTATCTGAAATAGGAGCGACGTAAATTGAAACAAATGTGATAGAATTTCCCTGAAATCTTATATTAAAAAAATATAAAATGATCTAATCGGGTCTCTGATTGCTCTATCATAGAAGATTAGTAGTGCATTTTATTCGCCATTCCACGCGCTTTAAGATGCCGCCTAGCCCAGTACGCTATCTGAAATAGGAGCGACGTAACTTGAACAAATGTGATAGAATTACGCTGCATTCTTAAATTAACCATAATAT
>CAKAJE020001439.1:0-25561 GCA_916610135.2 Macropis europaea | reverse complement strand
ATCAGAGTCCCGTTTAGATCATTTTATATTATGGTTAATATAAGAATTCAGCGTGATTCTATCACATTTGTTCATCTTACGTCGCTCCTATTTCAGATAGCGTACTGGGCTACGCGGCATCTTAAAGCGCGTGGAATGGCGAGCAAAATGCACTCTTAATCTTCTATGATAGGGCAATCAGAGACCCGATTAGATCATTTTATATCTTGGTTAATATAAGAATTCAGCGAAATTCTATCACATTTGTTCAATTTACGTCGCTCCTATTTCAGATAGCGTATTGGGCTAAGCGGCATCTCAAAGCGCAAGAAATGGCGAGTAAAATGCACTATTAAACTTCTAGGGTAGGGCAATCAGAGACCCGATTAGATCATTTTATATTACGGTTAATATAAGAATTCAGCGTAATTCTATCACATTTGTTCAACATACGTCGCTCATATTTCAGATAGTGTACTGGGCTAGGCGGCATCTTAAAGCGCGTGGAAGGGCGAGTAAAATGCACTACTAAACTTCTATGATAGGGCAATCAGAGTCCCGTTTAGATCATTTTATATTATGGTTAATATAAGAATTCAGCGTGATTCTATCACATTTGTTCAACTTACGTCGCTCCTATTTCTGATAGTGTATTGGGCTAAGCGGCATCTCAAAGCGCAAGAAATGGCGAGTAAAATGCACTATTAAACTTCTAGGGTAGGGCAAACAGAGACCTGATTAGGTCATTACATATTATGGTTAATTTAAGAATTCAGAAAAATTCTATCACATTTGTTCAATTTACGTCGCTCCTATTTCAGATAGCGTACCCGGATAGGCGGCATCTTAAAGCGCGAGGAATGGCGAGTAAAATGCACTATTAAACTTCTATGATAGGGCAATCAGAGACACGATTAGATCATTTTATATTTTGGTTAATATAAGAATTCAGCGAAATTCTATCACATTTGTTTAATTTACGTCGCTCCTATTTCAGATAGCGTATTGGGCTAAGCGGCATCTCAAAGCGCAGGAAATGGCGAGTAAAATGCACTATTAAGCTTCTAGGGTTGGGCACATAGAGACCCGATTAGATCATTTTATATTATGGTTAATTTAAGAATTCAGCGAAATCCTATCACATTTGTTCATTTTACGTCGCTCCTATTTCAGATAGCGTATTGGGCTAAGCGGCATCTCAAAGCGCATGAAATGGCGAGTAAAATGCACTATTAAACTTCTAGGGCAGGGCGAACAGAGACCCGATTAGATCATTTTACATTAAGGTTAATATAAGTATTCAGGGAACTTCTATCACATTTGTTCAATTTACGTCGCCCCTATTTCAGACAGCTTATTGGGCTAAGCGGCATCTCAAAGCGCATGAAATGACGAGTAAAATGCACTATTAAACTTCTAGGGTAGGGCAATCAGAGACCCGATTAGATCATTTTATATTACGGTTAATATAAGAATTCAGCGTAATTTTATCACATTTGTTTAATTTACGTCGCTCCTATTTCAGATAGCGTATTGGGTTAAGCGGCATCGCAAAGCGCATGAAATGACGAGTGAAATGCACTATTAAACTTCTAGGGTAGGGCAAACAGAGACCCGATTAGATCATTTTATATTATGGTTAATTTAAGAATTCAGCAAAATTCTATCACATTTGTTCAATTTACGTCGCTCCTATTTCAGATAGCGTACTGGGCTAAGCGGCATCTCAAAGCGCAAGAAATGGCGAGTAAAATGCACTATTAAACTTCTAGGGTAGGGCAAACAGAGACCCGATTAGATCATTTTATATTACGGTTAATATAAGAATTCAGCGTAATTCTGTCACATTTGTTCAACTTACGTAGCTCCTATTTCAGATAGCGTACTGGGCTAGGCGGCAACTTAAAGCGCGTGGAATGGCGAGTAAAATGCACTATTAAACTTCTATGATAGGGCAATCAGAGACCCGATTAGATCATTTTATATTTTGGTTAATATAAGACTTCAGCGAAATTCTATCACATTTGTTCAATTTACGTCGCTCCTATGTCAGATAGCGTATTGGGCTAAGCGGCATCTCAAAGCGCATGAAATGGCGAGTGAAATGCACTATTAATCTTCTAGGGTAGGGCAATCAGAGACCCCATTAGATCATTTTATATTATGGTTAATTTAAGAATTCAGCGAAGTTCTATCACATTTGTTCAATTTACGTCGCTCCTATGACAGATAGCGTATTGGGCTATGCGGCATCTCAAAGCGCATGAAATGACGAGTAAAATGCACTGTTAAACTTCTAGGGTAGGGCAAACAGAGACCCGATTAGATAATTTTATATTACGGTTAATATAAGAATTCAGCGTAATTCTATCACATTTGTTCAACTTACGTCGCTCCTATTTCAGATAGCGTACTGGGCAAGGCGGTATCTCAAAGCGCGTGGAAGGGCGAGTAAAATGCACTACTAAACTTCTATGATAGGGCAATCAGAGACCCGATTAGATCATTTTATATTTTGGTTAATATAAGAATTCAGCGAAATATTCTCACATTTGTTCAATTTACGTCGCTGATATTTCAGATAGCGTACTGGGCAAGGCGGTATCTCAAAGCGCGTGGAAGGGCGAGTAAAATGCACTACTAAACTTCTATGATAGGGCAATCAGAGACTCCATTAGATCATTTTATATTATGGATAATTTAAGAATTCAGCGAAATTCTATCACATTTGTTCAATTTACGTCGCTCCTATGTCAAATAGCGTATTGGGCTAAGCGGCATCTCAAAGCGCATGAAATGGCGAGTGAAATGCACTATTAATCTTCTAGGGTAGGGCAATCAGAGACCCCATTAGATCATTTTATATTATGGTTAATTTAAGAATTCAGCGAAATTCTATCACATTTGTTCAATTTACGTCGCTCCTATGTCAGATAGCGTATTGGGCTAAGCGGCATCTCAAAGCTCATGAAATGGCGAGTGAAATGCACTATTAATCTTCTAGGGTAGGGCAATCAGAGACCCCATTAGATCATTTTATATTATGGTTAATTTAAGAATTCAGCGGAATTCTATCACATTTGTTCAATTTACGTCGCTCCTATGTCAGATAGCGTACTGGGCTAGGCGGCATCTCAAAGCGCATGAAATGGCGAGTAAAATGCACTATTAAACTTCTAGGGTAGGGCAAACAGAGACCTGATTAGGTCATTACATATTATGGATAATTTAAGAATTCAGAAAAATTCTATCACATTTGTCCAATTTACGTCGCTCCTATTTCAGATAGCTTATTGAGCTAAGCGGCATCTCAATGCGCATGAAATGACGTGTGAAATGCACTAGTAATCTTCTAGGGTAGGGCGAACAGAGACCCGATTAGACCATTTTACATTAAGGTTAATATAAGAATTCAGCGAGATTCTCTCACATTTGTTCAATTTACGTCGCTGATATTTCAGATAGCGTATTGGGCTAAGCGGCATCTCAAAGCGCAAGAAATGGCGAGTAAAATGTACTATTAAACTTCTAGGGTAGGGCAAACAGAGACCAGATTAGAACATTTTATATTATGGTTAATTTAAGAATTCAGCGAAATTCTAGCACATTTGTTCAATTTACGTCGCTCATGTTGCAGATAGCGTATTGGGCTAAGCGGCATCTCAAAGCGCATGAAATGGCGAGTAAGACGCACTATTAAACTTCTAGGGTAAGGCAAACCGAGACCCGATTAGATCATTTAATATTACGGTTAATATAAGAATTCAGAGTAATTATATCACATTTGTTCAACATACGTCGCTCCTATTTCAGATAGTGTACTGGGCTAGGCGGCATCTTAAAGCGCGTGGAAGGGCGAGTAAAATGCACTACTAAACTTCTATGATAGGGCAAGCAGAGTCCCGTTTAGGACATTTTATATTTTGTTTAATATAAGGTTTCATGGAAATTCTATCACATTTGTTCAATTTACGTCGCTCCTATTTCAGATAGCGTATTGGGCTAAGCGGCATCTCAAAGCGCATGAAATGACGAGAGAAATGCACTATTAAAGTTCTTGGGTAGGGCAAACAGAGGCCCGATTATATCATTTTATATTATGGTTAATTTAAGAATTCAGCAAAATTCTATCACATTTGTTCAACTTACGTAGCTCCTATTTCAGATAGCGTACTGGGCTAGACGGCAACTTAAAGCGCGTGGAATGGCGAGTAAAATGCACTATTAAACTTCTATGATAGGGCAATCTGAGACCCGATTAGATCATTTTATATTTTGGTTAATATAAGAATTCAGCGAAATTCTATCACATTTGTTCAATTTACGTCGCTCCTATGTCAGATGGCGTATCGGGCTAAGCGGCATCTCAAAGCGCATGAAATGGCGAGTGAAATGCACTATTAATCTTCTAGGGTAGGGCAATCAGAGACCCCATTAGATCAATTTATATTATGGTTAATTTAAGAATTCAGCGAAATTCTATCACACTTGTTCAATTTACGTCGCTCCTATTTCAGATAGCGTATTGGGCTAAGCGGCATCTCAAAGCGCATGAAATGGCGAGTAAAATGCACTATTAAACTTCTAGGGTAAGGCAAACAGAGACCCGATTAGATCATTTTATATTACGGTTAATATAAGAATTCAGAGTAATTCTATCACATTTGTTCAATTTACGTCGCCCCTATTTCAGATAGCGTATTGGGCTAAGCGGCATCTCAAAGCGCATGAAATGGCGAGTCAAATGCACTACTAAACTTCTATGATAGGGAAATCAGAGACCCGATTAGATTATTTTATATTTTGGTTAATATAATAATTCAGCGAAATTCTCTCATATTTGTTCAATTTACGTCGCTGATATTTCAGATAGCGTATTGGACTATGCGGCATCTCAAAGCGCAAGAAATGTCGAGTAAAATGCACTATTAAACTTCTATGATAGGGCAATCAGAGACCCGATTAGATCATTTTATATTTTGGTTAATATAAGAATTCAGCGAAATTCTATCACATTTGTTCAACATACGTCGCTCCTATTTCAGATAGCGTACTGGGCTGGGCGGCATCTTAAAGCGCGTGGAATGGCGAGTAAAATGCACTATTAAACTTCTATGATAGGGCAATCAGAGACCCGATTAGATCATTTTATATTTTGGTTAATATAAGAATTCAGCGAAATTCTATCACATTTGGTCAATTTACGTCGCTCCTATTTCAGATACCTTATTGGGCTATGCGGCATCTCAAAGCGCATGAAATGACGAGTGAAATGCACTATTAAACTTCTAGGGTAGGGCGAACGAAGACCCGATTAGATCATTTTACATTGAGGTTAATATAAGAATTCAGCGAAATTCTGTCACATTTGTTCAATTTACGTCGCTCCTATTTCAGATAGCGTATTAGGCTAAGCGGCATCTCAAAGCGCATGAAATAGCGAGTAAAATGCACTATTAAACTTCTAGGATAAGGCAAACAGAGACCCGATTAGATCGTTTTATATTGCGGTTGATATAAGAATTCAGCGTAACTCTGACACATTTGTTCAACTTACGTAGCTCCTATTTCAGATAGCGTACTGGGCTAGGCGTCATCTTAAAGCGCGTGGAATGGCGGGTAAAATGCACTATTAAACTTCTATGATGGGGCAATCAGAGACCCGATTAGATCATTTTATGTTTTGGTTAATATAAGAATTCAGCGAAATTCTATCACATTTGTTCAGTTTACGTCGCTCCTATTTCAGATAGCGTATTGGGCTAAGCGGCAGCTCAAAGCGCAAGAAATTGCGAGTAAAATGCACTATTAAGCTTCTAGGGTTGGGCACATATAGACCCGATTAGATCATTTTATATTATGGTTAATTTAAGAATTCAGCGAAATCCTATCACATTTGTTCATTTTACGTCGCTCCTATTTCAGATAGCGTATTGGGCTAAGCGGCATCTCAAAGCGCAAGAAATGGCGAGCAAAATGCTCTATCAAACTTCTAGGGTAGGGCAAACAGAGACCCCATTAGATCATTTTATGTTTTGGTTAATATAAGAATTCAGCGAAATTCTATCACATTTTTTCAATTTACGTCGCTCCTATTTCAGATAGTGTACTGGGCTGGGCGGCATCTTAAAGCGCGTGGAAGGGCGAGTAAAATGCACTACTAAACGTCTATGATAGGGCAATCAGAGTCCCGTTTAGATCATTTTATATTTTCTTTAATATAAGATTTCAGGGAAATTCTATCACATTTGTTCAATTTACGTCGCTCCTATTTCAGATAGCATACTGGGCTAGGCGGCAACTTAAAGCGCGCGGAATGGCGAGTAAAATGCACTATTAAACTTCTATGATAGGGCAATCAGAGACCCGATTAGATCATTTTATATTATGGTTAATTTAAGAATTCAGCGAAATTCTATCACATTTGTTCAATTTACATCGCTCCTATTTCAGATAGCGTATTGGGCTAAGCGGCATCTCAATGCGCATGAAATGGCCAGTAAAATGCACTATTAAACTTCTAGGATAAGGCAAACGGAGACCCGATTAGACCATTTCATATTACGGTTAATATAAGAATTCAGCGTTATTCTATCACATTTGTTCAACTTACGTCGCTCCTATTTCAGATAGCGTACTGGGCTAGGCGGCATCTTAAAGCGCGTGGAATGGCGAGCAAAATGCACTCTTAAACTTCTATGATAGGGCAATCAGAGACCCGATTAGATCATTTTATATTTTGGTTAATATAAGAATTCAGCGAAATTCTATCACATTTGTTCAATTTACGTCGCTCCTATTTCAGATAGCGTATTGGGCTAAGCGGCATCTCGAAGCGCAAGAAATGGCGAGTAAAATGCACTATTAAACTTCTAGGGTAGGGCAAACAGAGACCCCATTAGATCATTTTATATTATGGTTAATTTAAGAATTCAGTGAAATTCTATCACATTTGTTCAATTTACGTTGCTCCTATTTCAGATAGCGTATTGGGCTAAGCGGCATCTCAAAGCCCAAGAAATGGCGAGTAAAATGCACTATTAAACTTCTAGGGTGGGGCAAACAGAGACCAGTTTAGATCACTTTATATTATGGTTAATTTAAGAATTCAGCGAAATTCTATCTCATTTGTTCAATTTACGTCGCTCCTATATCAGATAGCATATTGGGCTAAGCGGCATCTCAAAGCGCATGAAATGACGAGAGAAATGCACTATTAAACTTCTTGGGTAGGGCGAACAGAGACCCGATTACATCATTTTATATTATGGTCAATTTAAGAATTCAGCGAAATTCTATCACATTTGTTCAATTTGCGTCGCTCCTATTTCAGATAGCGTATTGGGCTAAGCTGCATCTCAAAGCGCACGAAAGGGCGAGTAAAATGCACTATTAAACTTCTAGGGTGGGGCAAGCAGAGACCCGATGAGATCATTTTATATTACGGTTAATATAAGAATTCAGCGAAATTCTATCACATTTGTTTAATTTACGTCGCTCCTATTTCAGATAGCGTATTGGGCTAAGCGGCATCTCACAGCGCAAGAAATGGCGAGTAAAATGCACTATTAAGCTTCTAGGGTTGGGCACATAGAGACCCGATTAGATCATTTTATATTATGGTTAATTTAAGAATTCAGCGAAATCCTATCACATTTGTTCATTTTACGTCGCTCCTATTTCAGATAGCGTATTGGGCTAAGCGGCATCTCAAAGCGCAAGAAATGGCGAGTAAAATGCACTATTAAGCTTCTAGGGTAGGGCAAACAGAGACCCCATTAGATCATTTTATATTTTGGTTAATATAAGAATTCAGCGAAATTCT
Source organism: Macropis europaea (assembly GCA_916610135.2). Lineage (NCBI taxonomy): Eukaryota > Metazoa > Arthropoda > Insecta > Hymenoptera > Melittidae > Macropis > Macropis europaea. Next base: position 17,757 of record CAKAJE020001439.1, on the reverse strand, counting down.
ATCACATTTTTTCAATTTACGTCGCTCCTATTTCAGATAGTGTACTGGGCTAGGCGGCATCTTAAAGCGCGTGGAAGGGCGAGTAAAATGCACTACTAAACGTCTATGATAGAGCAATCAGAGTCCCGTTTAGATCATTTTATATTTTCTTTAATATAAGATTTCAGGGAAATTCTATCACATTTGTTCAATTTACGTCGCTCCTATTTCAGATAGCTATTGGGCTAAGCGGCATCTCAAAGCGCATGAAATGACGAGAGAAATGCACTATTAAACTTCTTCGGTAGGGCGAACAGAGACCCGATTACATCATTTTATATTATGGTCAATTTAAGAATTCAGCAAAATTCTATCACATTTGTTCAATTTACGTCGCTCCTATTTCAGATAGCGTATTGGGCTAAGCGGTGTCTCAAAGCGCAAGAAAAGGCGAGTAAAATGCACTATTAAGCTTCTAGGGTTGGGCACATAGAGACCCGATTAGATCATTTTATATTATGGTTAATTTAAGAATTCAGCGAAATTCTATCACATTTGTTCAATTTACGTCGTTCCTATTTCAGATAGCATACTGGGTTAGGCGGCGTCTTAAAGCGCGTGGAATGGCGAGTAAAATGCACTATTAAACTTCTATAATAGGGCAATCAGAGACCCGATTAGATCATTTTATATTTTGGTTAATATAAGGATTCAGCGTAATTCTATCACATTTGTTCAATTTACGTCGCTCCTATTTCAGATAGCGTATTGGGCTAAGCGGCATCTCAAAGCGCATGAAATGGCGAGTAAAATGCACTACTAAACTTCTATGGTAGGGCAATCAGAGTCCCGTTTAGATCATTTTATGTATTGTTTAATATAAGATTTCAGGGAAATTCTATCCCATTTGTTCAATTTACGTCGCTCCTATTTCAGATAGCGTATTGGGCTAAGCGGCATCTCAAAGCGTATGAAATGACGAGAGAAATGCACTATTAAACTTCTTGGGTAGGGCGAACAGAAACCCGATTAGGTCATTTCATATTATGGTTAATTTAAGAATTCAGCGAAATTCTATCACATTTGTTCAATTTACATCGCTCCTATTTCAAATAGCGTATTGGGCTAAGCGGCATCTCCATGCGCATGAAATGGCGAGTAAAATGCACTATTAAACTTCTAGGATAAGGCAAATGGAGACCCGATTAGACCATTTTATATTACGGTTAATATAAGAATTCAGCGTTATTCTATCACATTTGTTCAACTTACGTCGCTCCTATTTCAGATAGCGTTCTCGGATAGGCGGCATCTTAAAGCGCGAGGAATGGCGAGTAAAATGCACTATTAAACTTCTATGATAGGGCAATCAGAGACCCGATTAGATCATTTTATATTTTGGTTAATATAAGAATTCAGCGAAATTCTATCACATTTGTTTAATTTACGTCGCTCCTATTTCAGATAGCGTATTGGGCTAAGCGGCATCTCAATGCGCATGAAATGGCCAGTAAAATGCACTATTAAACTTCTAGGATAAGGCAAACGGAGACCCGATTAGACCATTTCATATTACGGTTAATATAAGAATTCAGCGTTATTCTATCACATTTGTTCAACTTACGTCGCTCCTATTTCAGATAGCGTACTGGGCTAGGCGGCATCTTAAAGCGCGTGGAATGGCGAGCAAAATGCACTCTTAATCTTCTATGATAGGGCAATCAGAGACCCGATTAGATCATTTTATATTACGGTTAATATAAGAATTCAGCGTAATTCTATCACATTTGTTCAACATACGTCGCTCCTATTTCAGATAGTGTACTGGGCTAGGCGGCATCTTAAGGCGCGTGGAAGGGCGAGTAAAATGCACTACTAAACTTCTATGATAGGGCAATCAGAGTCCCGTTTAGATCATTTTATATTATGGTTAATATAAGAATTCAGTGTGATTCTATCGCATTTGTTCATCTTACGTCGCTCCTATTTCAGATAGCGTACTGGGCTAGGCGGCATCTTAAAGCGCGTGGAATGGCGAGTAAAATGCACTCTTAATCTTTTATGATAGTGCAATCAGAGACCCGATTAGATCATTTTATATCTTGGTTAATATAAGAATTCAGCGAAATTCTATCACATTTGTTCAATTTACGTCGCTCCTATTTCAGATAGCGTATTGGGCTAAGCGGCATCTCAAAGCGCAAGAAATGGCGAGTAAAATGCACTATTAAACTTCTAGGGTAGGGCAATCAGAGACCCGATTAGATCATTTTATATTACGGTTAATATAAGAATTCAGCGCAATTCTATCACATTTGTTCAACATACGTCGCTCATATTTCAGATAGTGTACTGGGCTAGGCGGCATCTTAAAGCGCGTGGAAGGGCGAGTAAAATGCACTACTAAACTTCTATGATAGGGCAATCAGAGTCCCGTTTAGATCATTTTATATTATGGTTAATATAAGAATTCAGCGTGATTCTATCACATTTGTTCAACTTACGTCGCTCCTATTTCTGATAGCGTATTGGGCTAAGCGGCATCTCAAAGCGCAAGAAATGGCGAGTAAAATGCACTATTAAACTTCTAGGGTAGGGCAAACAGAGACCCGATTAGGTCATTACATATTATGGTTAATTTAAGAATTCAGAAAAATTCTATCACATTTGTTCAATTTACGTCGCTCCTATTTCAGATAGCGTACCCGGATAGGCGGCATCTTAAAGCGCGAGGAATGGCGAGTAAAATGCACTATTAAACTTCTATGATAGGGCAATCAGAGACCCGATTAGATCATTTTATATTTTGGTTAATATAAGAATTCAGCGAAATTCTATCACATTTGTTCAATTTACGTCGCCCCTATTTCAGACAGCTTATTGGGCTAAGCGGCATCTCAAAGCACATGAAATGACGAGTAAAATGCACTATTAAACTTCTAGGGTAGGGCAATCAGAGACCTGATTAGATCATTTTATATTATGGTTAATTTAAGAATTCAGCAAAATTCTATCACATTTGTTCAATTTACGTCGTTCCTATTTCAGATAGCATACTGGGCTAGGCGGCATCTTAAAGCGCGTGGAATGGCGAGTAAAATGCACTATTAATCTTCTATGATAGGGCAATCAGAGACCCGATTAGATCATTTTATATTTTGGTTAATATAAGAATGCAGCGTAATTCTATCACATTTGTTCAATTTAAGTCGCTCCTATTTCAGATAGCTTATTGGGCTAAGCGGCATCTCAAAGCGCATGTAGTGGCGAGTAAAATGCACTATTAAACTTCTAGGGTTGGGCGAACAAAGACCCGATTAGATCATTTTACATTAAGGTTAATATAAGAATTCAGCGAAATTCTACCACATTTGTTCAATTTACATCGCTCCTATTTCAGATAGCGACTTGTGCTAAGCGGCATCTCAAAGCGCAAGAAATGACGAGTAAAATGCACTATTAAACTTCTAGGGTAGGGCAAAGAGAGACCCGATTAGGTCATTACATATTATGGTTAATTTAAGAATTCAGAAAAATTCTATCACATTTGTTCAATTTACGTCGCTCCTATTTCAGATAGCGTACCCGGATAGGCGGCATCTTAAAGCGCGAGGAATGGCGAGTAAAATGCACTATTAAACTTCTATGATAGGGCAATCAGAGACCCGATTAGATCATTTTATATTTTGGTTAATATAAGAATTCAGCGAAATTCTATCACATTTGTTTAATTTACGTCGCTCCTATTTCAGATAGCGTATTGGGCTAAGCGGCATCTCAAAGCGCAGGAAATGGCGAGTAAAATGCACTATTAAGCTTCTAGGGTTGGGCACATAGAGACCCGATTAGATCATTTTATATTATGGTTAATTTAAGAATTCAGCGAAATCCTATCACATTTGTTCATTTTACGTCGCTCCTATTTCAGATAGCGTATTGGGCTAAGCGGCATCTCAAAGCGCATGAAATGGCGAGTAAAATGCACTATTAAACTTCTAGGGCACGGCGAACAGAGACCCGATTAGATCATTTTACATTAAGGTTAATATAAGTATTCAGGGAACTTCTATCACATTTGTTCAATTTACGTCGCCCCTATTTCAGACAGCTTATTGGGCTAAGCGGCATCTCAAAGCGCATGAAATGACGAGTAAAATGCACTATTAAACTTCTAGGGTAGGGCAATCAGAGACCCGATTAGATCATTTTATATTATGGTTAATTTAAGAATTCAGCAAAATTCTATCACATTTGTTCAATTTACGTCGTTCCTATTTCAGATAGCATACTGGGCTAGGCGGCATCTTAAAGCGCGTGGAATGGCGAGTAAAATGCACTATTAATCTTCTATGATGGGGCAATCAGAGACCCGATTAGATCATTTTATATTTTGGTTAATATAAGAATTCAGCGTAATTCTATCACATTTGTTCAATTTACGTCGCTCCTATATCAGATAGCATATTGCGCTAAGCGGCATCTCAAAGCGCATGAAATGACGAGAGAAATGCACTATTAAACTTCTTGGGTAGGGCGAACAGAGACCCGATTACATCATTTTATATTATGGTCAATTTAAGAATTCAGCGAAATTCTATCACATTTGTTCAATTTGCGTCGCTCCTATTTCAGATAGCGTATTGGGCTAAGCTGCATCTCAAAGCGCACGAAAGGGCGAGTAAAATGCACTATTAAACTTCTAGGGTGGGGCAAGCAGAGACCCGATGAGATCATTTTATATTACGGTTAATATAAGAATTCAGCGAAATTCTATCACATTTGTTTAATTTACGTCGCTCCTATTTCAGATAGCGTATTGGGCTAAGCGGCATCTCAAAGCGCAAGAAATGGCGAGTAAAATGCACTACTAAACTTCTAGGGTAAGGCAAACAGAGACCCGATTAGATCATTTTATATTACGGTTAATATAAGAATTCAGCGTAATTCTATCACATTTGTTCAACATACGTCGCTCCTATTTCGGATAGTGTACTGAGCTAGGCGGCATCTTAAAGCGCGTCGAAGGGCGAGTAAAATGCACTACTAAACTTCTATGGTAGGGCAATCAGAGTCCCGTTTAGATCATTTTATGTATTGTTTAATATAAGATTTCAGGGAAATTCTATCACATTTGTTCAATTTACGTCGCTCCTATTTCAGATAGCGTATTGGGCTAAGCGGCATCTCAAAGCGTATGAAATGACGTGAGAAATGCACTATTAAACTTCTTGGGTAGGGCGAACAGAAACCCGATTAGGTCATTTCATATTATGGTTAATTTAAGAATTCAGCGAAATTCTATCACATTTGTTCAATTTACATCGCTCCTATTTCAAATAGCGTATTGGGCTAAGCGGCATCTCCATGCGCATGAAATGGCGAGTAAAATGCACTATTAAACTTCTAGGATAAGGCAAATGGAGACCCGATTAGACCATTTTATATTACGGTTAATATAAGAATTCAGCGTTATTCTATCACATTTGTTCAACTTACGTCGCTCCTATTTCAGATAGCGTACTCGGATAGGCGGCATCTTAAAGCGCGAGGAATGGCGAGTAAAATGCACTATTAAACTTCTATGATAGGGCAATCAGAGACCCGATTAGATCATTTTATATTTTGGTTAATATAAGAATTCAGCGAAATTCTATCACATTTGTTTAATTTACGTCGCTCCTATTTCAGATAGCGTATTGGGCTAAGCGGCATCTCAATGCGCATGAAATGGCCAGTAAAATGCACTATTAAACTTCTAGGATAAGGCAAACGGAGACCCGATTAGACCATTTCATATTACGGTTAATATAAGAATTCAGCGTTATTCTATCACATTTGTTCAACTTACGTCGCTCCTATTTCAGATAGCGTACTGGGCTAGGCGGCATCTTAAAGCGCGTGGAATGGCGAGCAAAATGCACTCTTAATCTTCTATGATAGGGCAATCAGAGACCCGATTAGATCATTTTATATTACGGTTAATATAAGAATTCAGCGTAATTCTATCACATTTGTTCAACATACGTCGCTCCTATTTCAGATAGTGTACTGGGCTAGGCGGCATCTTAAAGCGCGTGGAAGGGCGAGTAAAATGCACTACTAAACTTCTATGATAGGGCAATCAGAGTCCCGTTTAGATCATTTTATATTATGGTTAATATAAGAATTCAGCGTGATTCTATCACATTTGTTCAACTTACGTCGCTCCTATTTCTGATAGCGTATTGGGCTAAGCGGCATCTCAAAGCGCAAGAAATGGCGAGTAAAATGCACTATTAAACTTCTAGGGTAGGGCAAATAGAGACCCCATTAGATCATTTTATATTATGGTTAATTTAAGAATTCAGCGAAATTCTATCACATTTGTTCAATTTACGTCGCTCCAATTTCAGATAGCTTATTGGGCTAAGCGGCATCGCAAAGCGCATGAATTGACGAGTGAAATGCACTATTAAACTTCTTGGGTAGGGCGAACAAAGACCCGATTAGATCATTTTACATTAAGGTTAATATAAGAATTCAGCGAAATTCTATCACATTTGTTCAATTTACATCGCTCCTATTTCAGATAGCGTATTGGGCTAAGCGGCATCTCAAAGCGCAGGAAATGGCGAGTAAAATGCACTATTAAACTTCAAGGGTAGGGCAAACAGAGACCCGATTAGGTCATTTCAAATTATGGTTAATTTAAGAATTCAGCAAAATTCTATCACATTTGTTCAATTTACGTCGCTCCTATTTCAGATAGCGTACTGGGCTAGGCGGCAACTTAAAGCGCGTGGAATGGCGAGTAAAATGCACTATTAAACTTCTATGATAGGGCAATCAGAGACCCGATTAGATCATTTTATATTTTGGTTAATATAAGAATTCAGCGAAATTCTGTCACATTTGTTTAATTTACGTCGCTCCTATTTGAGATAGCATATTGGGATAAGCGGCATCTCAAAGCGCATGAAATGCCGAGTAAAATGCGCTATTAAACTTCTAGGGTAGGGCAATCAGAGACCCGATTATATCATTTTATATTATGGTTAATTTAAGAATTCAGCGAAATTCTATCACATTTGTTCAATTTACATCGCTCGTATTTCAGATAGCGTATTGGGCTAAGCGGCATCTCAATGCGCATGAAATGGCCAGTAAAATGCACTATTAAACTTCTAGGATAAGGCAAACGGAGACCCGATTAGACCATTTCATATTACGGTTAATATAAGAATTCAGCGTTATTCTATCACATTTGTTCAATTTACGTCGCTCCTATTTCAGATAGCGTATTAGGCTAAGCGGCATCTCAAAGCGCATGAAATATCGAGTAAAATGCACTATTAAACTTCTAGGATAAGGCAAACAGAGACCCGATAGATCATTTTATATTACGGTAAATATAAGAATTCAGCGTAATTCTGTCACATTCGTTCAACTTACGTAGCTCCTATTTCAGATAGCGTACTGGGCTAGGCGGCAACTTAAAGCGCGTGGAATGGCGAGTAAAATGCACCATTAAACTTCTATGGTAGGGCAATCAGAGAACCGATTAGATCATTTTATATTACGGTAAATATAAGAATTCAGCGAAATTATATCACATTTGTTCAACTTACGTGGCTCCTATTTCAGATAGCGTATTGGGCTAAGCGGCATCTCAAAGCGCATGAAATGGCGAGTAAATTGCACTATTAAACTTCTAGGATAAGGCAAACAGAGACCCGATTAGATCGTTTTATATTGCGGCTGATATAAGAATTCAGCGTAACTCTGACACATTTGTTCAACTTACGTAGCTCCTATTTCAGATAGCGTACTGGGCTAGGCGTCATCTTAAAGCGCGTGGAATGGCGGGTAAAATGCACTATTAAACTTCTATGATGGGGCAATCAGAGACCCGATTAGATCATTTTATGTTTTGGTTAATATAAGAATTCAGCGAAATTCTATCACATTTGTCCAGTTTACGTCGCTCCTATTTCAGATAGCGTATTGGGCTAAGCGGCATCTCAAAGCGCAAGAAATGGCGAGTAAAATGCACTATTAAGCTTCTAGGGTTGGGCACATATAGACCCGATTAGATCATTTTATATTATGGTTAATTTAAGAATTCAGCGAAATCCTATCACATTTGTTCATTTTACGTCGCTCCTATTTCAGATAGCGTATTGGGCTAAGCGGCATCTCAAAGCGCAAGAAATGGCGAGTAAAATGCTCTATCAAACTTCTAGGGTAGGGCAAACAGAGACCCCATTAGATCATTTTATATTTTGGTTAATATAAGAATTCAGCGAAATTCTATCACATTTTTTCAATTTACGTCGCTCCTATTTCAGATAGTGTACTGGGCTAGGCAGCATCTTAAAGCGCGTGGAAGGGCGAGTAAAATGCACTACTAAACGTCTATGATAGGGCAATCAGAGTCCCGTTTAGATCATTTTATATTTTCTTTAATATAAGATTTCAGGGAAATTCTATCACATTTGTTCAATTTACGTCGCTCCTATTTCAGATAGCATACTGGGCTAGGCGGCAACTTAAAGCGCGCGGAATGGCGAGTAAAATGCACTATTAAACTTCTATGATAGGGCAATCAGAGACCCGATTAGATCATTTTATATTATGGTTAATTTAAGAATTCAGCGAAATTCTATCACATTTGTTCAATTTACATTGCTCCTATTTCAGATAGCGTATTGGGCTAAGCGGCATCTCAATGCGCATGAAATGGCCAGTAAAATGCACTATTAAACTTCCAGGATAAGGCAAACGGAGACCCGATTAGACCATTTCATATTACGGTTAATATAAGAATTCAGCGTTATTCTATCACATTTGTTCAACTTACGTCGCTCCTATTTCAGATAGCGTACTGGGCTAGGCGGCATCTTAAAGCGCGTGGAATGGCGAGCAAAATGCACTCTTAAACTTCTATGATAGGGCAATCAGAGACCCGATTAGATCATTTTATATTTTGGTTAATATAAGAATTCAGCGAAATTCTATCACATTTGTTCAATTTACGTCGCTCCTATTGCAGATAGCGTATTGGGCTAAGCGGCATCTCGAAGCGCAAGAAATGGCGAGTAAAATGCACTATTAAACTTCTAGGGTAGGGCAAACAGAGACCCCATTAGATCATTTTATATTATGGTTAATTTAAGAATTCCGCGAAATTCTATCACATTTGTTCAATTTACGTTGCTCCTATTTCAGATAGCGTATTGGGCTAAGCGGCATCTCAAAGCCCAAGAAATGGCGAGTAAAATGCACTATTAAACTTCTAGGGTGGGGCAAACAGAGACCAGTTTAGATCACTTTATATTATGGTTAATTTAAGAATTCAGCGAAATTCTATCTCATTTGTTCAATTTACGTCGATCCTATTGCAGATAGCGTATTGGGCTAAGCGGCATCTCAAAGCGCATGAAATGGCGAGTAAAATGCACTATTAAACTTCTATGGTAATGCAAACAGAGACCCGATTAGATCATTTCATATTACGGTTAATATAAGAATTCAGCGTAATTCTATCACATTTGTTCAACATACGTCGCTCCTATTTCAGATAGTGTACTGGGCTAGGCGGCATCTTAAAGCGCGTGGAAGGGCGAGTAAAATGCACTACTAAACATCTATGATAGGGCAATCAGAGTCCCGTTTAGATCATTTTATATTTTGTTTAATATACGATTTCCGGGAAATTCTATCACATTTGCTCAATTTACGTCGCTCCTATTTCAGATAGCTATTGGGCTAAGCGGCATCTCAAAGCGCATGAAATGACGAGAGAAATGCACTATTAAACTTCTTGTGTAGGGCGAACAGAGACCCGATTACATCATTTTATATTATGGTTAATTTAAGAATTCAGCAAAATTCTATCACATTTGTTCAATTTACGTCGCTCCTATTTCAGATAGCGGACTGGGCTAGGCGGCATCTTAAAGCGCGTGGAGTGACGAGTAAAATGCACTATTAATCTTCTATGATAGGGCAATCAGAGACCCGATTAGATCATTTTATATTTTGGTTAATATAAGAATTCAGCGAAATTCTACCACATTTGTTCAATTTACATCGCTCCTATTTCAGATAGCGACTTGTGCTAAGCGGCATCTCAAAGCGCAAGAAATGACGAGTAAAATGCACTATTAAACTTCTAGGGTAGGGCAAACAGAGACCACATTAGATCATTTTATATTATGGTTAATTTAAGAATTCAGCGAAATTCTCTCACATTTGTTCAATTTACGTCGCTGATATTTCAGATAGCGTATTGGGCTAAGCGGCATCTCAAAGCGCAAGAAATGGCGAGTAAAATGCACTATTAAACTTCTAGGGTAGGGCAAACAGAGACCCGATTAGGTCATTACATATTATGGTTAATTTAACAATTCAGAAAAATTCTATCACATTTGTTCAATTTACGTCGCTGATATTTCAGATAGCGTATTGGGCTAAGCGGCATCTCAAAGCGCAAGAAATGGCGAGTAAAATGCACTACTAAACTTCTAGGGTAAGGCAAACAGAGACCCGATTAGATCATTTTATATTACGGTTAATATAAGAATTCAGCGTAATTCTATCACATTTGTTCAACATACGTCGCTCCTATTTCAGATAGTGTACTGGGCTAGGCGGCATCTTAAAGCGCGTCGAAGGGCGAGTAAAATGCACTACTAAACTTCTATGGTAGGGCAATCAGAGTCCCGTTTAGATCATTTTATGTATTGTTTAATATAAGATTTCAGGGAAATTCTATCCCATTTGTTCAATTTACGTCGCTCCTATTTCAGATAGCGTATTGGGCTAAGCGGCATCTCAAAGCGTATGAAATGACGAGAGAAATGCACTATTAAACTTCTTGGGTAGGGCGAACAGAAACCCGATTAGGTCATTTCATATTATGGTTAATTTAAGAATTCAGCGAAATTCTATCACATTTGTTCAATTTACATCGCTCCTATTTCAAATAGCGTATTGGGCTAAGCGGCATCTCCATGCGCATGAAATGGCGAGTAAAATGCACTATTAAACTTCTAGGATAAGGCAAATGGAGACCCGATTAGACCATTTTATATTACGGTTAATATAAGAATTCAGCGTTATTCTATCACATTTGTTCAACTTACGTCGCTCCTATTTCAGATAGCGTACTCGGATAGGCGGCATCTTAAAGCGCGAGGAATGGCGAGTAAAATGCACTATTAAACTTCTATGATAGGGCAATCAGAGACCCGATTAGATCATTTTATATTTTGGTTAATATAAGAATTCAGCGAAATTCTATCACATTTGTTTAATTTACGTCGCTCCTATTTCAGATAGCGTATTGGGATAAGCGGCATCTCAAAGCGCATGAAATGCTGAGTAAAATGCGCTATTAATCTTCTAGGGTAGGGCAATCAGAGACCCGATTAGATCATTTTATATTATGGTTAATTTAAGGATTCAGCAAAATTCTATCACATTTGTTCAATTTACGTCGTTCCTATTTCAGATAGCATACTGGGCTAGGCGGCAACTTAAAGCGCGCGGAATGGCGAGTAAAATGCACTATTAAACTTCTATGATAGGGCAATCAGAGGCCTGATTAGATCATTTTATATTATGGTTAATTTAAGAATTCAGCGAAATTCTATCACATTTGTTCAATTTACATCGCTCCTATTTCAGATAGCGTATTGGGCTAAGCGGCATCTCAATGCGCATGAAATGGCCAGTAAAATGCACTATTAAACTTCTAGGATAAGGCAAACAGAGACCCGATTAGATCATTTTATATTACGGTTAATATAAGAATTCAGCGTAATTCTATCACATTTGTTCAACATACGTCGCTCCTATTTCAGATAGTGTACTGGGCTAGGCGGCATCTTAAAGCGCGTGGAAGGGCGAGCAAAATGCACTCTTAATCTTCTATGATAGGGCAATCAGAGACCCGATTAGATCATTTTATATTACGGTTAATATAAGAATTCAGCGTAATTCTATCACATTTGTTCAACATACGTCGCTCCTATTTCAGATAGTGTACTGGGCTAGGCGGCATCTTAAGGCGCGTGGAAGGGCGAGTAAAATGCACTACTAAACTTCTATGATAGGGCAATCAGAGTCCCGTTTAGATCATTTTATATTATGGTTAATATAAGAATTCAGCGTGATTCTATCACATTTGTTCAACTTACGTCGCTCCTATTTCAGATAGCGTACTGGGCTAGGCGGCATCTTAAAGCGCGTGGAATGGCGAGCAAAATGCACTCTTAATCTTCTATGATAGGGCAATCAGAGACCCGATTAGATCATTTTATATTTTGGTTAATATAAGAATTCAGCGAAATTCTATCACATTTGTTCAATTTACGTCGCTCCTATTTCAGATAGCGTATTGGGCTAAGCGGCATCTCAAAGCGCAAGAAATGGTGAGTAAAATGCACTATTAAACTTCTAGGGTAGGGCAATCAGAGACCCGATTAGATCATTTTATATTACGGTTAATATAAGAATTCAGCGTGATTCTATCACATTTGTTCAACTTACGTCGCTCCTATTTCTGATAGCGTATTGGGCTAAGCGGCATCTCAAAGCGCAAGAAATGGTGAGTAAAATGCACTATTAAACTTCTAGGGTAGGGCAAACAGAGACCCCATTAGATCATTTTATATTATGGTTAATTTAAGAATTCAGCGAAAATCTATCACATTTGTTCAATTTACGTCGCTCCAATTTCAGATAGCTTATTGGGCTAAGCGGCATCGCAAAGCGCAAGAAATGGCGAGTAAAATGCACTATTAAACTTCTAGGGTAGGGCAAACAGAGACCACATTAGATCATTTTATATTATGGTTAATTTAAGAATTCAGCGAAATTCTCTCACATTTGTTCAATTTACGTCGCTGATATTTCAGATAGCGTATTGGGCTAAGCGGCATCTCAAAGCGCAAGAAATGGCGAGTAAAATGCACTATTAAACTTCTAGGGTAGGGCAAACAGAGACCCGATTAGGTCATTTCATATTATGGTTAATTTAAGAATTCAGCAAAATTCTATCACATTTGTTCAATTTACGTCGCTCCTATTTCAGATAGTGTACTGGGATAGGCGGCATCTTAAAGCGCGTGGAAGGGCGAGTAAAATGCACTACTAAACTTCCATGATAGGGCAATCAGAGTCCCGTTTAGATCATTTTATATTATGGTTAATATAAGAATTCAGCGTGATTCTATCACATTTGTTCAACTTACGTCGCTCCTATTTCAGATAGCGTATTGGGCTAAGCGGCATCTCAAAGCGCAAGAAATGGCGAGTAAAATGCACTATTAAACTCCTAGGGTAGGGCAAACAGAGACCCCATTAGATCATTTTATATTATGGTTAATTTAAGAATTCAGCGTAATTCTATCACATTTGTTCAACATACGTCGCTCCTATTTCAGATAGTGTACTGGGCTAGGCGGCATCTTAAAGCGCGTGGAAGGGCGAGTAAATGCACTACTAAACTTCCATGATAGGGCAATCAGAGTCCCGTTTAGATCATTTTATATTATGGTTAATATAAGAATTCAGCGTGATTCTATCACATTTGTTCAACTTACGTCGCTCCTATTTCAGATAGCGTATTGGGCTAAGCGGCATCTCAAAGCGCAGGAAATGGCGAGTAGAATGCACCATTAAACTTCTAGGGTAAGGCAAACAGAGACCCCATTAGATCATTTTATATTATGGTTAATTTAAGAATTCAGCGAAATTCTCTCACATTTGTCCAATTTACGTCGCTCCTATTTCAGATAGCGTACCCGGATAGGCGGCATCTTAAAGCGCGAGGAATGGCGAGTAAAATGCACTATTAAACTTCTATGATAGGGCAATCAGAGACCCGATTAGATCATTTTATATTTTGGTTAATATAAGAATTCAGCGAAATTCTATCACATATGTTTAATTTACGTCGCTCCTATTTCAGATAGCGTATTGGGATAAGCGACATCTCAAAGCGCATGAAATGCTGAGTAAAATGCGCTATTAAACTTCTAGGGTAGGGCAATCAGAGACCCGATTAGATCATTTTATATTATGGTTAATTTAAGGATTCAGCAAAATTCTATCGCATTTGTTCAATTTACGTCGTTCCTATTTCAGATAGCATACTGGTCTAGGCGGCAACTTAAAGCGCGCGGAATGGCGAGTAAAATGCACTATTAAACTTCTATGATAGGGCAATCAGAGACCCGATTAGATCATTTTATATTTTGGTTAATATAAGAATTCAGCGAAATTCTATCACATTTGTTCAATTTACGTCGTTCCTATATCAGATAGCGTACTGGGCTAGGCGGCATCTTAAAGCGTGTGTAATGGCGAGTAAAATGCACTATTAAACTTCTATGATAGGGCAATCAGAGACCCGATTAGGATCATTTTATATTTGGTTAATATAAGACTTCAGCGAAATTCTATCACATTTGTTCAATTTACGTCGCTCCTATGTCAGATAGCGTATTGGGCTAAGCGGCATCTCAAAGCGCATGAAATGGCGAGTGAAATGCACTATTAATCTTCTAGGGTAGGGCAATCAGAGACCCCATTAGATCATTTTATATTATGGTTAATTTAAGAATTCAGCGAAATTCTATCACATTTGTTCAATTTACGTCGCTCCTATGTCAGATAGCGTATTGGGCTATGCGGCATCTCAAAGCGCATGAAATGACGAGTAAAATGCACTGTTAAACTTCTAGGGTAGGGCAAACAGAGACCCGATTAGATAATTTTATATTACGGTTAATATAAGAATTCAGCGTAATTCTATCACATTTGTTCAACTTACGTCGCTCCTATTTCAGATAGCGTACTGGGCAAGGCGGTATCTCAAAGCGCGTGGAAGGGCGAGTAAAATGCAGTACTAAACTTCTATGATAGGGCAATCAGAGACCCGATTAGATCATTTTACATTTTGGTTAATATAAGAATTCAGCGACATATTCTCACATTTGTTCAATTTACGTCGCTGATATTTCAGATAGCGTACTGGGCAAGGCGGTATCTCAAAGCGCGTGGAAGGGCGAGTAAAATGCACTACTAAACTTCTATGATAGGGCAATCAGAGACTCCATTAGATCATTTTATATTATGGATAATTTAAGAATTCAGCGAAATTCTATCACATTTGTTCAATTTACGTCGCTCCTATGTCAGATAGCGTATTGGGCTAAGCGGCATCTCAAAGCGCATGAAATGGCGAGTGAAATGCACTATTAATCTTCTAGGGTAGGGCAATCAGAGACCCCATTAGATCATTTTATATTATGGTTAATTTAAGAATTCAGCGAAATTCTATCACATTTGTTCAATTTACGTCGCTCCTATGTCAGATAGCGTATTGGGCTAAGCGGCATCTCAAAGCTCATGAAATGGCGAGTGAAATGCACTATTAATCTTCTAGGGTAGGGCAATCAGAGACCCCATTAGATCATTTTATATTATGGTTAATTTAAGAATTCAGCGAAATTCTATCACATTTGTTCAATTTACGTCGCTCCTATGTCAGATAGCGTACTGGGCTAGGCGGCATCTCAAAGCGCATGAAACGGCGAGTAAAATGCACTATTAAACTTCTAGGATAAGGCAAACAGAGACCCGATTAGATCATTTTATATTACGGTAAATATAAGAATTCAGCGTAATTCTGTCACATTTGTTCAACTTACGTAGCTCCTATTTCAGATAGCGTACTGGGCTAGGCGGCAACTTAAAGCGCGTGGAATGTCGAGTAAAATACACTATCAAACTTCTATGATAGGGCAATCAGAGACCCGATTAGATCATTTTATATTTTGGTTAATATAAGAATTCAGCGAAATTCTATCACATTTGTTCAATTTACGTCGCTCCTATTTCAGATAGCGTATTGGGCTAAGCGGCATCTCGAAGCGCAAGAAATGGCGAGTAAAATGCACTATTAAACTTCTAGGGTAGGGCAAACAGAGACCCCATTAAATCATTTTATATTATGGTTAATTTAAGAATTCAGCGAAATTCTATCACATTTGTTCAATTTACGTTGCTCCTATTTCAGATAGCGTATTGGGCTAAGCGGCATCTCAAAGCCCAAGAAATGGCGAGTAAAATGCACTATTAAACTTCTAGGGTGGGGCAAACAGAGACCTGTTTAGATCACTTTATATTATGGTTAATTTAAGAATTCAGCGAAATTCTATCTCATTTGTTCAATTTACGTCGATCCTATTGCAGATAGCGTATTGGGCTAAGCGGCATCTCAAAGCGCATGAAATGGCGAGTAAAATGCACTATTAAACTTCTATGGTAATGCAAACAGAGACCCCGATTAGATCATTTCATATTACGGTTAATATAAGAATTCAGCGTAATTCTATCACATTTGTTCAACATACGTCGCTCCTATTTCAGATAGTGTACTGGGCTAGGCGGCATCTTAAAGCGCGTGGAAGGGCGAGTAAAATGCACTACTAAACTTCTATGATAGGGCAATCAGAGTCCCGTTTAGATCATTTTATATTTTGTTTAATATAAGATTTCCGGGAAATTCTATCACATTTGTTCAATTTACGTCGCTCCTATTTCAGATAGCTTATTGGGCTAAGCGGCATCTCAAAGCGCATGAAATGACGAGAGAAATGCACTATTAAACTTCTTGGGTAGGGCGAACAGAGACCCGATTACATCATTTTATATTATGGTTAATTTAAGAATTCAGCAATATTCTATCACATTTGTTCAATTTACGTCGCTCCTATTTCAGATAGCTTATTGGGCTAAGCGGCATCTCAAAGCGCATGTAGTGGCGAGTAAAATGCACTATTAAACTTCTAGGGTAGGGCGAACAAAGACCCGATTAGATCATTTTACATTAAGGTTAATATAAGAATTCAGCGAAATTCTAATACATTTGTTCAATTTACATCGCTCCTATTTCAGATAGCGACTTGTGCTAAGCGGCATCTCAAAGCGCAAGAAATGACGAGTAAAATGCACTATTAAACTTCTAGGGTAGGGCAAACAGAGACCACATTAGATCATTTTATATTATGGTTAATTTAAGAATTCAGCGAAATTCTCTCACATTTGTTCAATTTACGTCGCTGATATTTCAGATAGCGTATTGGGCTAAGCGGCATCTCAAAGCGCAAGAAATGGCGAGTAAAATGCACTATTAAACTTCTAGGGTAGGGCAAACAGAGACCCGATTAGGTCATTACATATTATGGTTAATTTAAGAATTCAGAAAAATTCTATCACATTTGTTCAATTTACGTCGCTCCTATTTCAGATAGCGTACCCGGATAGGCGGCATCTTAAAGCGCGAGGAATGGCGAGTAAAATGCACTATTAAACTTCTATGATAGGGCAATCAGAGACCCGATTAGATCATTTTATATTTTGGTTAATATAAGAATTCAGCGAAATTCTATCACATTTGTTTAATTTACGTCGCTCCTATTTCAGATAGCGTATTGGGCTAAGCGGCATCTCAAAGCGCAGGAAATGGCGAGTAAAATGCACTATTAAGCTTCTAGGGTTGGGCACATAGAGACCCGATTAGATCATTTTATATTATGGTTAATTTAAGAATTCAGCGAAATCCTATCACATTTGTTCATTTTACGTCGCTCCTATTTCAGATAGCTTATTGGGCTAAGCGGCATCTCAAAGCGCATGTAGTGGCGAGTAAAATGCACTATTAAACTTCTAGGGTAGGGCGAACAAAGACCCGATTAGATCATTTTACATTAAGGTTAATATAAG